>VMDR010004260.1:0-62092 GCA_007922815.1 Macrotus californicus
GTGTGTGTGTGTGTGTGTGTGTGTGTGTGTGTGTATAGCCTGATCTACTTGGAAAGAAAGTTCTAGAAATTATGACTTTTTGTTCTGATCCAGAAGTCAATCCAGGACCACACATTACATTTTGTTTGTCTTGTTTCCTTAACCTCCTTCAACCAGGAATGGTTCCTTAGCTTTTTATATTTCTCATGACATTGAGATATCTTAATAGTGGTCTCTTAACTTTAATTTGTCTGATTATTTCTTCATGGTTAGCTGCAACTAATGCATTTCTGGTAGGAATACTACATAAGTAGTATTGTGTATTCCTCGGTACTTCCCATCAGGAGGCATGTGGTGTCAGGTTATCCCACCATTTGGTGATGCTAAGTTTGATGTCTTGGTTAAAGTGATTGAAATGATCTGCCAGATTACTCCACTGTAAAGGAAAATGTACACACCTTCTTAATAATTAAATAATCCATAAGGAGTTAAATGTCCTGTTCCCCAACAAACTTTCAATCAATAGTTTTAGCAACCATTGATGATTCTTGCCTGAATTATGATAGTTGAAAATGGTGATTTGCTGACTTTATTATTCTTTCTATAGTTGTTAGTTGTCATTCTACTGTGTTGAAGAGTTTTCATTTGCTTCCCATTTTTAATTACTTAATTTAAGTATTTATGATAATCTGCCTGGACTCATGAACTTGTTTTAATTCAATATGTTATGCTCCATTACTGTCATATTTATTTGAATATTCAAATTGTCTAGGTTTGACTGGTGTGACTACTTTTAAACTGGCTTTGGTGTCCTTTTTGACATGTCACCATTAGCTTTAGATTTTTGAATTTTGAATTGTTTTGTGTTTGTGTTTAGTACTTCTTACTTTCCAGGCTTACCAAAATTTTTTCAGTCTCATCTTGTACTTTCACTGCTCATGGAATCAGCCAATTCTCAAAAACAAACACTAGTTCTTTTTTGTGGAAAATGGTATTTAGAAGAAAAAATCTGAGTACCAGGTGTGCTTTTCATTACTGGGGTATCATTACATCTAGGCTTCTTTAATGGACAGAAAGGAAATAAACTTTTTTAGAAAAAATCATAAGTGTATATCAGATGCTTCTAATTATTATTTACCATCCTAAGATTATTCTTCTCCTCCCCCTATTTCCCACTTTACCTCACCCCCCTTTCACAAGGGCAGCCCTCTTTCCCAGCAACACCCATGTATGTTCTCAGCTGCTCGTTACTCACACACCAAATGGTTTCAGAGTCCAACTAATAATAACCCCGGGAAGTGAATTTAAGATTTGTTTGCGATTCTGTCTTTAGAATATATTCTGAGGGTAACTAGAGTACAATGTTCTTCCCATGTTTTTTGAAGCAAATTCAACGTGTCAGACCATGTCCACTATAAATATGACCTGTATGTAACATGACCTGACCACAATGCCATTATCACACATTAAAAATGAACAGTTACTGGATTAACAAATAGCCAGTCTTTTTTCTCAGGTCTCAAATTGGCTCTTAAATATTATAAATGCTTTGTTGTTGCTTTGTCTTGTTTTATGATTTGTTTGAACCAGAAATGAAGTCTATTGCAATTGGTTGATCCATCTTGTCTCTTCTGATCTGTACATTTTCTCTCCATTGTTTCATTGTTTTCCTCAACTTTTATATTTAAGAAACCAAGTCATTTGTCTTGTGGAGTTTGCTCCAGATTTTCCTGATAGTGTAATTTATTGTTTCTCTGTCTTCTCTATTTGTTAACTATTAGTTGCATCTAGAGGTTTGATTAGGTTCAGATTCATCAGGAAGAGGATTTGCCATTTTCTTTTTTCTTTTTGTTTACAAGTAGAGGTTTACGTGACTACTTCATAGTAATATTTTGTTCTCCCATCGAGTAGCACGTGTCATCTGATTGTCCTTTTGTGTGTGTGGTGTTACCAGTGACTGATGCTCAGCGCCTAGATCCCTTAATTCTCAAGATGAAAAGGAAACCCCCTTTGAATTGGACAATGCCATGGACACCACAAATGTGTATATGCACATTTATAGAGACACACTTCTTGGGATGGATATATCTCAAGCCAATTCTTGTTTTTCCCTTAACACCCTTTTTGTCTTGTTAATACTTGCTCCTGAACTTCTCTTGCCTTAAAATTCTCCTTTTTCTGTATGAAACAAGATATATATATATAATACAAAGTGGTGTCCCAAATTTACAGTAATGACTTGCCAAAGGGAACAATTATTTTAGAGGAGAAGAGAGGAGAATGATTTGAGAGGAAAGAAGCATTTATAAAAGATAAGGAGACTACCAGAAAAATGTGTCTGAGCTCAATACAAATTTAAATGTAACTTCTGCCCAGAGAATATTCATATCATAAAGGTGACATTTTAGAACTATGAAACATTTGCAGCTTGAAAAATTAGAACCAGGAAGATGAGGAGAAAAGTGAAACATACCACTAATTACAAAGTTTTCTGGATGGGAAGGATAAAAAAAACGTTGAGATTCACTCAGATGTCTTAAGAACATGGGACTCAAGTGGGAGAGGTAGAATTTGAGGTTTTTTGTTTTGTTTCCTTTTGTTCTTTGTGAGTGTGTATTGTCTCATAAGCCGCATCACCAGTGCCGTTTCAACTTCAGGGTCAGGCTCAGCAACTTCATGCCATTCGACCCAACACACCATGTTCAGCCGGTGTGCCACAAGAGGCATGCTGGTGTGCCACAAGAAATTTTAGCACATGCGATTCCTATTTAGTCAGGAGCCCTGACCTCTTTTCCCATAGACTGTCAAATAAAAAAATGACAACAGCCAACACAACAATAGCTGTTCTGTGTGAATAAATCAAAATTATTACCTATTTTTTGTCAGATTGGTAACAAAAAAAAAGTGTATTTTTTGGTGTGCCGCAGAACTTTAGTAATTAGTTTATGTGTGCCACGAGATGAAAAAGGTTGAACATCGCTAACCTACCAATTCAGAAACTTCTGGGTGACAGTGGTCACACACTGCCTCCTGGTATGGGTGCTAATGTCTGTCACAACATGAAAGGTATTCATTTAACAGACACAACAGAAGTAGAGAAACAAGCATGTGTACCTGGTGGATTGCAAGGGTTGGGGAGGGTGGTGTCCTTTTGTTCAATTAAAGGTAAAAAAAAATTTACACCAAATAAAATTGAAAACACGCTGTGAGTTTTCCTTTCATCCCACGGTATGGAGTTTGGGAGAAGGTTTTTTGTAATGGCCTTGTTGAGATATAATTCACACAGTACACCATCCACCTACTTACAGTGTACAACGTATTGTTTTTAGTATCACCACAATCTCATTTTCGAACACTTTAATGTCCTCTAAAACTAGCATGATAGTTGTCACTTCCCACTCCCTGAATCCCTGGCCCTCAGTCCTGTTCATAGCCTGTCCCATTGAAATACTTTTTATTTCACTTGTTTGCATTGTGATAAGAATAACAGTAGAATAGAGCTCAGAATCATAAATGGGTATCCAACATGCAACGGGACCCACAAAAATCTTACTGAAGCCAATAGCATTGGATGGCTTAAAAAATAATTGCCAGGCAGTGACGTTGTGGGAATGGTGACAGATTATGGGGTCGCTTGAGAGAGTCGAATGCTAATGATTTTAAATATAAACTTGAAAGAGGCTGTGGTTACAGAACCTTATCTTGCTCATGAGAACAGCCATATTTTGCATGCAGAAACGTTGGCAAATTCAGATCCTGCCTTCACTGCTCACCAACTGTGTGACTCTGGGCAAGTAACAGAAGATTTGTAAATTTCCATTTCCTCGTCTGTAAAATGGCACAAATGATGATACCAACCTCAAAGTTAGTGTGGAGGTTAGCATATGTACAGTTTTAGAACCAACCCTGGCGCATAGTAATTGCTTAATAAGCATTAGTTGTTGTTTCATTACTTTTGTTCGTAAGAACTCAATAATTCATGTCAAATTCCAAAATGGAATTCTTAGGTATGCCAACGGGCTACTTGCCATATGAGATTGGTATTTTTAAAATCTCTTTTCTAAAGAGTCTCCTGCCCTGAAAGCAGTGGATGGGGATTTAAGATACTGTAATGTAGAGGGAAAAAATACGACTTTGATCAAGTGTGATCAATAGAGCTGCAAACCAGCCTTCAGTTGCTTTAGAGCCACGTGTTCTATAAATAGTACAAGTGCCAGTTTGTTTTTCTCACCTCACGCTGGTGTAACAGATTTTCCTCCTCTAAATTAAAAATTAACAGCAACAAAAAAGCTTATATGATGGTATTAAACACAATAAAAAATAAAAACTAGTGTTAGAGCATCCTAAACTACACACAAACTCTCAGAGTTGAAACATGTCGCTAAGACCCTAAATGTGTGATGTTTAAATCCGTGAGTGTGAACTACAGTTGTGCTTTGGTCCTGTGTCCATAAATGTAACCACCAATTATTCATGACCTTTCCTTTAAGTCCAGTATGAAATGGCTTTGGGTAGCAAGACTACGGTAGACGATTTTATTCTTTGAAGAATTATTATATCTTTTCTGCTCTTGTACAAATGCAGCGTTAAATACTATGTCCCAATCAGATGACTCATGATACACAGCATTTTCATACTTGGGAAATGTTAACACGTTAGTCTCCGCTTTGAGAAGATAAAAGAGTTCATCACGAGCAACACATTTTCATTTTCCTTTGACCCCATGAGACAGTTTCAGTGATATGGTTTGCCCGCGGCCCCGTTTTGTCTCTCAGAGGCCTCCACGTTGTCCACCCATGTCCACATTTAACCCAAGCTTTCCTCATCTTGGCATCGTTTTGTATTGGCATGAGGTTCTGTAAACTTTTTTTTGCATGACAAGTCATCCGTAATGTTGAAGTTAAATGTCTAACATCTTGCAATGTCACGTGTCATTAATTCTCCCATGATATTTTTTTCTTTTATTTTCAGTTACTGAAGTTTAAAGATGCTTGAAATGTAAAAGTGGCATGAAACTGGAGTGATGCAAGAATATTTAATGTTCCTTTAAGAACTTACCATTTTTTTAATGGAAAAATTGGGGGGAGGGCGGTGCCCAGCCTTGCCTTTGGCCACCAATTCTCAGTGACAAATTATGATAAAACTCTATTGAACGTAAGTGCTGTCAGCAGAGTAATAAATTCTGAAGTGATACTTCTTTTCCCCCTGAGAATGTGTTTCTAGCTAGTTCTCGACTATGTCCCTTAATTTCAAAAATTATTAAATATTTGATTTAATGTTTTTTCTGAAAGCCTGCTTAATGAGACATAAGATTCAGCTCCTTGGCTTTGGTGACAGTTTCTAGCGACTGAAAAAGTCAGGGATCAGTAAATGAGAGCACCAGCATTTCCATGCTGTGAGGTTTCCTCAATGAACACGATGACCAAAATGGGTGATAATTTAGGAGTGCATGAGTAGACAAAGAAAATAGGTTATTTACACCATTTTCCCAAGCTTCCAATCTGTAAGGGCCCATATCTGATTCAGACATATAGGCCAAAATACATACGTACAAGCAAGTGCTTTTCTTCTGAGCAGTCACCTTGCTGGCTCTACTTGATTCTGACCAGGTGCCAGGGATAAAACTGTCTTAGAATACTCCTTGTCAAATTACCTTCAGAGTCTATTACATTCATTACAATAGCAATGCAGTAACGTGTCTTGTTCCTGGGACAGTGACCCTCAGAACCAAGTCAGTTAAACAAGGATGGCAAATGAGCTGGCGAAACATAATTTTTTAAATGATAAGTGAACATGAAATTACTAAGACTTGCATGGTTTATCACTTATGAAATGACTGTGAACACATTTCCCAAAGAAGAAGCTCAGAAAGCATTTACATAACAGCAACAATGGGAATAAATGAAAAAATTTTAAGGAGTCTTCTAGGCAAGTATCTTATGTTCACATGAATGAATAGGTTCTAATATATATATTATATTATGGATATATATGTATTATTTTAAATCTAGCCTCATTTAAGCTAATGGAGTAGTTTACATTTTTAAGGACAATCCTTCTTCCATGATTTTTTTATCATATCAGAATATAGATAAGTACCTGTTGTATCTCACTTGTTTTAGTGAATATCATGTTAGTACCTCTGTAGCAACAATTTTAACAGATTTTGGTTGACTGTGTCACCGCTAGCTCTTATGATATTGGCAAGGGACTCTCTTTGCCTCTGGCCCTCTGTCTACAAATGAAGGCTTAATTATCTTTAAAATCACTTATGAATGAAAATATTATACTATATTTATGTATCTGTGTGTGAAACGGCTATAATTATCATAGATCATAAATCTATATACCTTTCTATGTGGTTTTAATTAAATCTAGGTTGAAGTAACTCAAATCCAGGTTATTTAAAAAGACATCTAAACACGGATGTGTCTAGTGTCCTCGTAAAATCTTTTCTACCTGATAATGTAATGATGATAAAGATAACATTCGTGTAGCACATTACATTTCTACTGCCTGACATGAGTATCACAACATAAGAGCCTCTATCATTTTTCTTATCATGTAGATGAAGAGACTGAGGTTCAGAGAGATTCAGTTACCTGTCTAAGGTGACAACTAGCCATTCATTGCCTCTAGGAAAAGACTCGGACAGAGACTCTAGGTCTTCTGCTTCCAATTCGATATTCTTTTTCTCTATCATCGTTTATCTACAACCAGGTTTTTAATTGAGATACAATTACTCCAAGGTGTCACCATTCAGAATTTACACTCTTTGAAATTGAATTCTGCCTCTAGGGACCCTCTGGCACCTCTTTAGACTACCCACTTGCGTCACTACAGCTCTCTCTGCTTTTACAACTAGTTGTTTTGTCAGCATGAGTGTGACAACAATTAGACGTCCCCTGTTTTTGCCCCATGCCTTTTCTCCTTCACAGTCATTCAATGACAAGCGTAAAAAGAGCTTCATCTTTTCACGAAAATTCCCATTCTACAAGAACAAGGAGCAGAGTGAGCAGGAAACCAGTGATCCTGAACGTAAGTAGATTTTCAAAGAGAATGTCACATGCCACACAAGAGAAAAAATCCTTCACTGCAACACGCATGATGTAGGCTCCCGCACGCCACACGCCTAGGCAAACAAACACGGCAGGCAGGCAGGTCAGGGCTTACTACTGTGACCAGTGTTTGGCTGCAGTCTGGATCCTTCCCTTGGTGGGGCTCTCCTGTGCAGAACGCATTGGAGAGGGACTTGAGGAAGCTGGGACTTCGCTTCCAAAGAGCATTTATCTGTGACCAGGACTGGGTCTAGTTTGCCTTTTCTGTCTTACAACTCTCTACGGCTTGAGACAAATTCTATTCCATTACCACCTATACTTTTTGGAATGCCAGCTAATTGGAAGTGATTAAATTCCCTATATAGGTAACTAGCATTTGTTCACTCTTTCACATCCAATAAATATTAAACTCTTACTGAGCAGTGAGCTTGAATTGGTGGACACTAAATCTAAGAGCTGGCCATGAAACTTGGACTTGGTCATTACTCTGAGTGCTACATTTCTGTGGCAACGTGGACAATGGGCAAAAACGGCATCTGCTGAATCTTTTCTTTTTTGTAACAATCTTCTGCTTAAACCTTTCGAGTTACTTTACAGATTTTTGAGTCTCAGCCCAGGGAGTTTGGGGCAAAAGTTGTTTCAAAATAAGAGAGATTGGGATCCAGATTGCTTAGGCAACCCGGTCTGTCATGGTAGTATTCATTTCAACTCCACTGACTTCTTCCTTCCTCTTCCGTGGCTGTTCTTCCTCTCTCATTGCTCTCTCTGGGGACTTCCATGCAGGACATCCCCGGATTAGGTGACGACGGTTATGGAACAAAGACTCTGAGTAAGTTCCCAGGAATGGTCACTGTAACTTTTCTTTTCTTTTCCCTTCCTTTTGAGTTTGGCTTTTGTTCCTTTTCTTGAGGGCCTTCCACTCCTAGCATGCACAAGATACGAGTTTTATTTGTTACCTAGCTGTGAATGCTCCTACAAAGTAACTTTCAGCCATTTTGTTCTGCATGTCAGCATTTAAACGCCAAGTGTGTCAGGCACTGTAACTTCTGCTGCAATTCACACCTTCCCTTTCTAACTGTGCGATGTGGCCAACATGGTCCTGATGCCAGCTACTGGCATCACTTGCTCTGCAGCCCGATACCTCCCAGAGAGCAAGGGGCCATGTTGAATGAAAGGGCAAAGCTGAATGTCCTAGAACAGGGGAGCAGAAATGTGCTGTATGTCCTCTCATGCCCTTTTCACCCAGACTTTGCCAAATTTCATAATTGGGTTGTACTTTGCTGTTAGTAAAGGAGCTATTTTATAGACAAAAGGAACATGCATTCTCAAAATGTAAATGTTAAGCTATTTGATCTTCTATGACTAATTCTTTGTTATTAACTTTGATTTTTTTCCCTGACTTGCAGTGGTCCTGCTTGAAACGTTTGTATGATAAAGTTTTAGATACTTGTTAACATGTTGTTCTGTTAGTGATGTACTACCGGCATCACCTAGTCAGGTGTTCCTTTTATGGTGGGAAATGAAATATATTAAACTTTAAGTCTTCTAGTTATTAATGCCTTTGGTCTGTGTCTCACTGCCCTGAGCAATAAAAAGTAATCTTGTATAGTAATATACTATGCTATGATTTTTCTTTCTTTAATACTAACTCCATTGTGTAAGCACCAGTAAAATAAGAAGAGAGTTCTGTGTCTTTTGAAACTGTATCACATGTTCAATTTTTGTTTGTTTGGTTTTAATTTAACAGCTATGGGAAATATTTTTAGAAGCCGTTCATTTCATTTGTATAAAACAAAATAGCATTGAGCTGAACTTGGTTTTCAAGAGCTGTTTATATAACCCTGCCAAATGATACCCTTCATCCTTCAAATTGTTACTTTGCACTTTTTTTAGCTACATGTATATAGAAAACAAAATCTGATCAAGAATAATTGCTGATCTCCTTAAAGATGAAAACTTTATCTTGGAGTACATGGAACAGGTCCTGAAATTTTTCTTGAATCAGTGGCTCAAGTTCATATGTTGATTTTAACGTTATCTGGATACCATCAAGTACCACCAGAGTTTCTACATTTTCGGTTCAGGGGGGAGAGGGAAGCATTTTAATCCATTGCTAACAAATGAACATCACTAAAAGTAGTTACTATCAGTGTCAAAAATGTGAGTGATGCCCTTTTAAATCTAAAACATACAAGTGTTTTCTTACTCTTTGAAAAATTGAACAAATTTCACTAGGTAATGTAATTTGCCAATTAATGCTATTGTTAGCCATGATTTGGACATTACCTGAAACACATTTTTAATTTCTTTTTACCTACAAAAATTCTATTGTGCAATACCTGGATGGGAAGAGAGATCGTTTGTTAAAGAAAATGCTGCCTGGCCTTAAATTCCTCCACAGATAGTGTGGCTTCCTTCTAAATTATCTGAGAAGTAAAAATCAAAAGCCAACACACAAGAAACCCTGGCGTTCCCAATTCAAAGCACTTAAAATAATCATGCGCCTTAAGAGGAGCCATTGTTGGGTGTATGCCTTGACTTTCTGTCAGTAACAAAAAGCAAATTTGCACTGACTCACCCACACTTCTTTCCCCAGTGCCCCTCTGCACCTGTCAGATGCGCCTGCGTTGGCCAGGCAGCTCTGGTCACATACCATTTCCAAGGAGGAGGGGTTCGTGTGACTTTGACCCACAGTGTCATGGCCAAGCTAATCCCCCTGGGTGCATGAAGTCACTCAGCCGTAGGAATCTTCATGATGTCTATACACTTACCAAGTCATCACTTCATACACTATAAAGGTATTACAATTCTATTTGTCAGGTATACCACAGTAAAGCTCTGAATAAAAGAAAACTAATCCATTCAGTTGGCAAGAATCTATAATATCGAATACATTTGAATGCACATTTTTACTGTTAGACAATATATTCTTTCCCTTTTTCTAAAAATGTACAAGTTGTCACTTTTTAAAAAGCTAAAGTTATTGCTAATAAGCTTCAGAAGTGAAATAGTCACATATCTTCATGTAATTAACCTGTTATACAAAGAAGTCAATGAATTTATCTTCTATAACTTAATATATAGTACAGATGAAAGCATATGATTTGGGAAATAAAAGCTCTAATTCTGGCATATACATCCCTGTTATATGAGCTACATTGTGATTTTAGTTGGAAAAAATATGAAATATCCCTGTATAAGCAAGTCATTCAACATGACTGAAAAATACACTTCATGCCAGGTCGAGCTTGGTCTCAGATCTCTTACTTCCTGCCTGTTTTAGTCTCCCAGAACCTAATAACTATCCAAAGAATCTTAAAATAAAAACAAGGAAATATCGCACTAAATCATAAAACATTTTTCAGTGACTCATTTCTTCACTCAGTGAAGCAGGGAAGATCTCCAGCAATCCCTTTCCATCCTAAGAATTAGCTTAGGAAGTATCTAGATAGAAATAAAATTGAAGGGATTCCAGGGATCAACTGGCAATTTGAAATGCAATATCCCTGTAAAATTCTTAAAGGTTAAAATAGAGAAACAAAAAGCCTGCAAGAAAACTGCCAGTTTAGAAGCCCCTGAATTTACAGCCAAGAAACATCCAGCTGAGACACACATGGACTTGAGTCACACAAGTCCGGAAATCAGACCTATAAGAATAGGTCCAAGTATTTATAAAAAGAAAAGTGCTTGGACTGACAGCATACATTTTTTGTAATTAAAGATGCTTTTCTAAAAAGAAGGTGCAGCAATCAAGTAGTAGTTTCCTGTTAAGTGGAGATACAGTTTTCATCTTTTTTATCTTATCTGCGTTTTCCTAATGCGGTCTCCTCTGCAGCCTTTACTTGCCTTTTGCTCACATTTCTAGTGGCCTTGCATGAGTGTATTCCTTTAAGTTCTGGCTGCTCGCCAATGCTTGATATCTCTTTAATTTGCTGTGCTGTTCTTGCAGAACATGTTTCTTCTAATGCCAGCGATAGCGAAAGTAGCTACCGTAAGTTACTGCTTTGGTTTGTGGTTCTTTTGTTTGCAATTGCCCCATTGCCTGTGGTGGTCATTTCAGACTTTTGCTGTTGTTGTTTTTCAATTGCTGCCCTTTATCATCTTCATCCAAAGCAAATGGCTTGAAATGAAACCATCATTTGATATGGAAAGATACAGAAGACACTAGAGCCATCAGTGGACTGGTGGTCTGTACAAGCAGTTCCGACCTCAGTTGCCGGGCCTATGAGGCAATTCTCCCAGAGAAGGTGGGGATGGAGGGGAGGGGTGTAACCTGGTGGATTTTCACATTCTGCTCCCCCCCACAAAAAAATAATTTAAATTCCCTGTAGGAACGTTTTATTTTCTTGCTAATTTTGCCTTTTCTGTTCCTGACTCCTCTTTACAAGAGAAATCTTTACACATTACGGTGTTCCTTTTAAATAGAGCATGAACTTTTTATGTCTCTTCTCTCCTTGATTAATAATTTAAGGTAGACACTATGATGTATCTAACTTTATATTTTTGATGGTTGGGAAGTGATGAAAAAGTTTCATCCTTTAATGTGGAAGGAACTCACTTTCTTTTTTTAAGTGAACAAATCTTGGATCAGAAAGCTTAACTGAAAAGGTAGGTAACTACGTAAAAATTATTTCTGGTGTTTGTTGGGTCACCTCAAGCCATTTGCTTGGTGTATAAAAATATTCACCAAGCACATCCTTTTGAGCTGTTCTTGTGGTTTCTTACCACCTACACACTGGTTTTTTGTGACTAGCATAGGTGCATAGTATTATCTGGGATTTTTTACAATTTCTATAATATTTATTTGTACTCCTTACTGAAATGGGTTTCTCAAAAAGCAGTTGCTGAGGATATTAGAAAACTGCATACCACCCAAAACATATGACCCACAGCTACCAAGACAGAAATTGGTTGGGCTTAGCTCCCTTGAATATTGCATTAACTGAACACTAGAACAGTTTTTGTTTGCTTGGTTCTATTTTTCTCACGACAGCATGGTACTTTACAAAACCATGTCTTTTTTGAGGTGGAGTGCCACATAGTGCTCTTAGAATATGACAGATTTAATGGGATTTTGAGAAAGGCTCTGGAGACTCAGATTGGTGGCAGATAGAAAAAAGGACAAAAGAGGGAAGGTGTCAGAGGAGGGCGGGGCCAGGGAGGAAGGTGAAACGCACCTCGGAATAAAATAAAGACATTGTGCTGAGACACCCTCGGTCCATCAGACTTTGGAGTCACCGGATTCTCTTCCTCAGTAGAGTGACAAGTCTTATGAATGAAGGAATCAAAGAGTTCTTGTCCTTAATTTGGTCCTTACCATTTTTAGATTCTTCCAGTCACCCAAACTTAGAGAAACATTTGCCTCCCCCTTCTCTTCATTTGATTTTAAAACAAAGAATCCAGGCCAAGAAGAAGTGACCTAAAATTTCCTTCCTGACACCTGAGGCCCCTCGATTTAGAATAAGGAAATATAGTACTTGTTTGTCAAGGTTTCGTGGCCCTACTTTTTTTCCTTTTTTTATTCTATTTGTTACTTAATCTTTATTGTAATTTTTCCATTACCATTTAGTCCCCTTATACCACCCTCTCCCCATAACCACCACACTGTTGTCCATGTCCCTGAGTCCTTTTTCCTTCTTGCTCAATCCTTCTACCCCTTCACCTCCCCCCTCCCCACTGTCCCCGCCGCCCACTAGCCATCCTCCTGCTCTCCTTCTATGGGTCTGTCCCCATTTCCCTTGTTAGTCCAGTTTGTTCATTAGGTTCCACACATGAGTGAGATCCTATGGTATTTGTCTTTCTCTGACTGGCTTATTTCACTTAGCACAATGCTCTCCAGGTCCACCCACACTGTCACAGAGGGTAACATTTTCTTCTTTTTCACCTGGCCCTACTGTTTTTTTGATGTTGAGTTTTCAATTTTTTAAGTGTTGTGCTTCCATCCTGAAGGCACAAAGGAGAAGCCTCAGGCCTTGTTTTTTTCCATCCTTTTCATGGAAAATAGACACAAGTGCCACCTTTTCCTCTGGAAATCTTGTTAAAGAGGATTTTAGAGGCTCCTCTTTTCTCTTTCAGAGGTGGGAAGGTCCTCCCTAGAATTATTAAGTTATAAAAATCAGACCAAGGCCTTCAGCGGCTGGACAAGTTTTGGCAGTAATGCTCCAAGGTGCCATCAAATAATTGTTTTCACTCTCCAACAGTAGGTGCACATAAATATTAATTGAGTGAATAAAGGAAACACTTGGAAGCAGCTGGAAGGACCCATGAGAAGAGAGAAGAGTTGGAACTGGACTTTAGGATATCGCTCCAGCAAATGTGGAATCTAATCATCTATATTGGTTTGGGTATCATCCGAGGTTACAGAAGGCCAGCCTCTCAGATGGCTTTCTTTATAAATGATCAAAAATAAGAAAAGCCTTTGTCATGGCTTCGAGGAATAAGGATTTCTTTCTCTCGGGTGGAAACATGAGGAATGCCAGAGGAATATTCACTTGTTTATTCAGCATGTACTACATGTCATGCTCTCTTTATACACACCCTGAGACCCAATATGAACGTCCACCCTGGAACTAAGCACACGTACAGTGGGAGAGAAAGAGAAATCAATAAAAAGTGCACAAAGTTGTTTCAGATTCTAGGGTAAAAGTCTAGCCCAAGAAGAGTGGGGACTCCAGAGGTTATTTCAAAGAGAAAGCGGCCTTTGAGCTGAGCTTTGGAAAGTCGAGGTGCTTACCAGCTAGAAAAGTTGAGAAAGAAACCTTCCAGGCAGGGCAGCGGCATGAAAAAAGGCACACAGGCTCGGGACAGGCATGGTTTCCAGAAAGTGCCGTTTCAAAATCAAAATAAGCTGTATTTTCTATTGAATTCCTGGCTCCTGCCGTAATTATGACTACTTTATGTTTTGTAAATAGCAGAGCCAACAAGTACGAAAAAGACCCTTTTTCACTGATGTCCAGGTGTTATTTTTACCCTTAGAATCATACCACGTCCACTATGGCGACAAAATGGCTTTTAAAAGCGGCCCGTGGTTAGAAACAAAGACCCAGGTGACTGTGTTTCACAGCTGGAGCGAGCACGTTCACACTGCATCTTGGGGTTTCATACTGTGACAACCTTATCTGAAAGCCTCGTACATTTCCTGAGATACACACACACACACACACACACACACACACTCTCTTAAACAAACCTCAGATTCTAGTAAACAGCTCGGAGCTTTGCTGCACCCTCTCAGTCATTATAGAATAATTATTTTTTCAAAATACCAACTATATTGAGCACTACCCAACATGCAGTTAATTACAGTGCACATTGTCTAATTATGCAAAATGCCACCTCAAAACTACCTTAATTACGGACTAATTTCAGATTTCTGCCTGTCAACAAAGTAGTGCAGTGCTGGCTTGTATCTGTGGTCGTTCTATAGCTGAGCTGTCAATTGCCCTTGAACTGGGACGCGATAAAGACCATATAGGTACAATGAAGACTTCGCAAACCTCTACACCTGAAGACCTGCCTGCCTCAAAGCTCAGTAGAGCTCTTTATGTCATGGTGGATATGAGGGAGCTGATGACCAACCTCCTCACCCGTTAGTGTTCATCAGCTAAGTAGGATTTTCAAAACTAGAATCTGGTGAAGTGATATGAGTGAAACTGAGGGGCCAGGGAGGAGACCCAAGACTTTTCCACTGGAATCAGTCCAAATGACTCCCATCGTCTTCCCCTTTTCTTCCCTCCTCAATCAAGTTATTGTCCTTGTATTTCCTCTAATTCTTTAGCCTTCACCAAGCAATTTTTCATCAGATATATTTTCTCATTTGATTTCTTCAACAAACCTGTGAGACACACCTTGTAGTAATACCTCATTGTACAGGTGAGGAAGGTGAATCTCCAAGAGGGGGCATACCTCACTGATAAGGTGGCGCTGCAGGTCCAGCCAAGACATGTTAATTCTGAATCTCAAACATTTCCACTCTTCCCTATAGTTTGTCGTCCTGGCCTCTTCACAGTTTACCTAACACATTTCACCCACCCCAGCCCCCTATCAAATTAATACAAGCAGCAACATTTACACAGCATTAACCATGTTCTAAAACCTGATGTTAAGGTCCTACATATATCAACTGATTGAATCTTCTGAACATTCCGTGGAGAATTCCCTGTGATCTCGAAGAAATCACTCAGTGTCTTCGAACCTCTGTCCTCTCCTATGTAAAATGAGTTGTTTGGGTTAGAACAGAGATGGCAAGTAGATTTCAATCAAGATTCCAACTTCGACCAATTAGTACTATCCGCCTGAAGAGCTGTACCGGAAGTACTGAGGCCAACTTAAGGCTCAGCAGTAACACAGGCAGTACCCCATGAGTGACGCCTGCCAAAGACACGGGATGGGGGGTGGCGTCGTGTGCTGCACACTCACCATCTATGAACCACGTAGACTTGAAACCCTTCTTAACACTAACCTTCTGTGGCCCCATGAACCTAATTTATTCTTAATAATCATCAAATGCAGCCACTAAACACTACATTTAGAACATTAAATCTACTTGGTGTTCACTTCCCTCCTCTCTCTTCTCTAGTTTCCAAAAATTCTGAAAGAACATCAACTTGCTTTCCTCTATCATGAGGGCATATCAAGGTCTTACTCTGAATCCCACTTATTGGGACCGTCTTCCAGCTCAAACACCAGGTGTCTCGTGGAGATCCTTACAAAGGCCTCTGCTGAGCTCCTGCAGCTGCAGGCGCCCCCACACAGCGTGCTGCTCTCCCGCTCTCAGCCAGGAAGCTGCAAAAACAAGACTGATAATAGTTGGTACCTTTTTGTCAGCTGTTATTTATAAGTGCCAACACCCCCCAAACAAAAATTAGGAAAACTACTAAAAATGACTATTTTATGGAGAGAACAGAAGCATTTTTTTTAAAGTTGATGTTTATGGTGGTGCTTAGAGGTGGCCTCTCACGGACTCTGATCCAGTTCAGTGGCTGTCTCTGCCACCCACCTTTTGTCATTTGTGAGGTCTGTCCCTATATCCCACCCCCCACAGAGAAGTCTACATTTCTTGTCTGTTTGAGACACTGTCATATACTCAACAAGGAGTCAAGAAAGATGTGGTTTTAAACCTTGACTCCACTACTTACTACCTGAGAAAACAGGCCCCATTATGATCTCTGAGCCTCAGCTTCTCCATCTGTAAAATGGGTCATCATCAGAGCACCTCAAAAGAAATGGCTGTGAAAAATAGAAGCCAATGGATGTGAAAGCCTTTATGGCCCAGAAAGTGCCATCCATGCATGAATTATCTTTCCTTCATTGCTGTGACTTTTGCCCCTCCTCCTCTTAGTCTGCTTTCCATTACCCATAGGGCATTTCATTCTCAAACATGAAAGTGAAAATTGGTTTAAGGTGCTGAATTCACAGCTATTTTGTGAAAGCAGCTGCCATGGCTTCCCTGAAGACTTCCTTACCTAGGACCTGATTGTCACAGGGTCATTAGAATCGGAATGGGCCTTGACGTAGGGATGTCGTCACTGCAGTCTGCCAGCATCACTGCTCTGGATGAGAAGCAGTGCCCTGCACAGGTTAGAAAGGAAATGAAAAAGCAATGGATGAACAGAGAAGGACAGGATTGCCTAGCAAAGCCGATCAAAGCTATGTTGCGTTGGCCTAGTTTTCTGAATCAGAAATTACTCATTCTGACACCAAATCTCTTATTTAAGGTTTGCCTTTAGAACACTCCATCAGAATGGTTTGCAAGACCATTGGAAAGAGATTCCTGTGGGAACATAACACGTTACATTCACTTAAAGAAAACCACACTTCCCAAAATGAAAGCCCATAAACAGAAACACAAAGTAGAGCCGGCCGTTGGCCTCATTGCTCATCCTGTTCTCTACCACTAAAACCAGAATGCAAACTCATCGACATCTTTCTTTATGTTAAGTACTAGGGACACAGTAATAAATGAGACCCGGTCCTTCCCTTATGGAGTTCCCAGTCTCGTGGAGAGGCATAAGAAACACGTGGTGTTTAAAACATTTGTTATCGCATGGTTAGTACTCTCCGTTCACGTGTTAATCATTCCACAGAGATTGCCCTGTAAAATTAAAGTCTAATATGGGCACTCAGAATGCCATGTCTAAATGCCATTCCTAAAGCCATGCATTTTCCCCAGCCATTTCACACCAATCTTTTCCATTCCTATGACCTCTACATCTTGGGCTTTAGATAGCTGGGGCTTAGCTATCAATCACTTTTCTTTCCCTAGCCTCTCTAAATGTCAGTAGTTTTGTTTATTAAAATGAATCATTTTTCCTAAATAAAAAAGAAAAACAATGTGAATCTGACTCTTCACACACCAAACCCCTGCCCAGATGTAGCAGTGTCCCTTGAAGGCTTCTGGGGAAGCCATGAGCAGACACAACTCAGACGGAACTCCAGGCCTACTCTCCATGCCTTAGGAGGTAGCTTGGCCTAGAGGCGCCATTCTGAGAGTGGGCCCTGCTTGAGGGTGAGGTAAAGGGCGACACTTGTACATGTAACACACCACGACCCAACCGCAGCTACCCAGTCTCCAGGGAAGACATCTGTACCTCACAGCCGTACCCACACACTGCTTAATGTCCCCAGATCAGTTGTTAGATTCAAACTGCCTGTGATATTCACTCCTTTGACGAAACGAACACACCTGTTCTCACACCTGTGGCTCTTGCAGGAGGAACATGTGGCACTGACAGACTGACAGGGGTGATGGGGTGATGGGGAGATAAAGCGAGGAGATTCCTTGCTCTTTGGTTTCAGGAAAAACTACTTTGTATCACACACCTCCTTTATAACACAACAGACAGGGAGTTCTTTCCAACAGCCCTAAATGATTTCCCACCAAAGGATAGTCAGTCCTAGGCCTAAAGCAAACCAAAGAGCAGACCCTTCTGGGTTTGCAGCTGAGTCAGCCTAATCTCACGCCCAGGTCATCAACTGGGTAAAACAGATGATTGAAAGAAATAATCGCCTAAAACTAATTCACTTTCCATGGTTACTTGTTGACTTGAAGCCCACTGTGAATCAGAAAGCTTAGCAAACGACATTGGAGGGGATGACACTTTTACTACATTGTCTCTCTCGGTTCTTTCCCCAAAGTTTCAAGGCTAGATTTAATGGCAATTATCACCAGTGATTCAGGGGACTCCTCAATTTTTTATCTTCTTGAATTGACCCAGCATTTTCCAGACAAATTAACATTAGAGTAAAATCCTCAGTGTCCTGCAGTATATGCTGATGAAGTTTTTGTATCATAAATGAAATAAGCAGACACTTACTTTTGAACAATGTGCTTCTTTGGGAAATAAAATAGAAGATGAAATAAAAGGTCCAGAAATTCTGATAATGTAGCAGGAAACTATTGGATGGACCCTGTCCTTGAACTAGACGGTTGTGTTTTAAGAAGTAACACTGGGTGGAGAGGCCATGATGCCCCATTTCTCCGTGTCAGACAGAAGGCAGTCTCATAGGTCATTGCCCTGATAAACTACAGACAACTAGCCTCCATCCCTGCCCTAGAGGTATGACCATTGACAACCTGACACTATGATAGTGCTAAATAGTTTTATGAGGGTGAAGGGATTTTTGTAATGGTTCAAGAAGAGAGTAAGGAAAATTAACCCTGAACTGTGTCTTTTGACTGCATTTCAGAGCAGGGCTTGTATGCCTGGATGTTAGTCCACTGTAATTTTTCTTTCTTCTCTTCTCAGGAGGGCAAGAAGACTTCATTCTTTCTTATGAGCCTGTCATCAGGCAGGAAAGTAAGTTTCCCAGCATGCTCTGGTTCCTGATTTCCAGGCCACAACAAGTGACACCATTATAGGAGGGAAAGAGTGAAGGAGTGAGGAAAATAAACTCTGCTTAATACTCAGCTGTCCCCAGACCACGTGCTCTCTCCGTTGCCCTGTCGCCAGCAAACACTGCTGACCATGAGCAGTGAGAGCTCCCAAGAGGAGGGAGCAGCCCTTCCAGATGAGTGGTCCTCGACAGGAGGGACCACATCTGAGTCACTCAAGAGCCCCACCTATAGTTGTAGATAAAATTCCCCAGGAGACTGAAGACCACTCAGTATTGAGAGGGGATTTTTCTCAGACCTGTCCTAAGATCCAGGTCATCTGTGGGCTGCTCCAGGAGCCTGTGTTTCCTTTTCCTGGAGGGATTTACACAGGAGCTAATGGCTGTTACATTGCAGAGAAAATGCAAGCATCAGATGCAGAGTTGGACCAAATGAACTTGGGAGCTCCTTCTAACCCCACAATGCAAAGGAATTGGGAAAAACCCACAGTATATAAAGTGTTCTGAGCTGAGAAAGAGAAATTATATAAACATAAGTTGCTATTACTACGAACAGTTACTTTTTGAAGTCATTATCTAAACAATGGCCAAACAGCTGCTTTGGAGTCTTTTTTCTCACACTGACTTGACTACATTCAGTGAGTTGTTTTAACGTTATGTAGGCAGAACCTACGAGTAAGCAAAACCCCTCCAAATGCTTCTCTTCCTTGACAGACACTGCTGTTGCTTTTCGCTGTTAATAAATTCCAGAAAGGAGCCACAGCCAACTAAACATCAATTTCCCCATGCAGGGTTGTTTGGGCAATTTATCTGATGAAGTAATGCCCCCAGTAATTCTTACTGTTTGGCAATTTTGCTTTAAGAACCACCCTTGAAAGGCAATTTTGCAACTGTTTCTTTGTCTTTCTCCTCATCTGCACCTTCCTTTCCCTTCTGCAGTAAACTATACTCGGCCAGTGATTATTCTGGGCCCCATGAAGGATCGGATCAATGATGACTTGATATCTGAATTCCCTGACAAATTTGGCTCCTGTGTGCCTCGTAAGTATCTCTTCTCTTTTTCCTGGAAAAAAAAAAAAAAAGCCTGGCTCCTTTTGACATGATAAAACATAATTCTGTTCCTCCAATAGTCTCTCCACTGATTCAAATACTATCAGTTACCTTTTATCCAATCATCTTATTTAATTTTATCTGCCCAACGGTTTTCATCTATTCTGCTTAGGTATTGTTCTCTATTTAGTGAGTATAATATGTTCTCCAAACTGACTGTGCTCCCCAAGAAGGCAGAATGAATCCTTTCTTTGTGACTGTAATAGCATTTAAAATTGCATAGGATTATTGATAGGCATCAGTGTGTTCTCACAGATTGATTGAAATGCCACTGAAGCATCTTTTCCCATCGAAAAAAAGATTAGAAACAAAGCTGTGAGTTAAAAGCATCTCCAGATGACTTAGGGCCACGTGTCAATCCAAAAATAAAATAGCTTTTCCCCTGTGTTTTAAGAGTCCCAGGTGTTGGGAGGATAAAGACAAACAGGTGTATAAAACTTTAATTTGCCTGCCCTCTAGATCTGATTGACTTTTAATCTACTTTCTTGCCATTACGGACAACTGTCAGGCCTCCTAGTCTCTCGGAGTGGAGTCCTGTAAAACCCTATCTGCTCTCCCTGCACCCACCCACCAAACTTCCCCATTCACCCACCTCTGCCCCTGCTCCTCCTGTCACATTACAACGCATAGGCACCTTCTGTGTAGGTAGGCAGACCCACCAGAAAATTTTAATTTATTCGAAAATTGAGCTCTTAAATCTGACCCCAACAAATATTTCTTTCTCACTCTACATTTGTTAAGCTCTCTGCTTTGAAGTGTCTCTTCCACTTCAGCGCTGCACATGCCCCCCCGGAACGCATAAACATGTCAGGAGCTGCGTGTGTGCAGCACGTGGACAGCAGGGAACCGGGATGACTGCTGTCCCTCATGAAACCGTTCCCTGCCAGGGCTCTGGGAGGAGCCTGTCCCGAGAAAGACTCTAGACAGAGATGGTCCAGTCGAACCCTAGTCCAGGCATGGCAACTTCCGCTTTGTTCCTCCTTTCTGAAAGGAAAGAAAAAAACCATCCTTAAGCACCATTTTTATTTCCTCCTCAACCTTGCACACCCTTCTCTTACTCTTTTTTTAATTAATAGCACTATATTATGATAATAAACACATGTTCATGGTACAAAACTTGGAAAATGCTAAAAGTAAAGTTAAGCAAGAAAGTAAAAAGCATACAGAATCCCACACAGTACCCAGAGATAACATCCTTGTTAGTATTTTTTTAGATTTCCATCTATTCATTCTTTCTTACATGTGCATTTTCTTCTGTGGCTGGCTACTTGTTAGATATATACAGTATTTTTTTTTTTTGCTTAACATTATTTAAGTTTTTATATAACTATTTTAAATGATTATTATGTCATAATTAAGCATTCTTCCTTTATGAGTATTTTGCTTTTTCTTTACTTTTCAATATTATGAATTATAATTAAATGTTATACTCATTTATAATTTATAAACTAATATAAACAAACATCTTTAAGGATAAAATTTTACATGTTTTGATAATTTTTAAAATAGATTTCTAGAAATAGCATAGCTAAGTCAAAGATTGGAAATATATTAACATTTTTTATTCATATTAAGAGATTATTTGCCCTTCTCTTCTTACAAAGAAGTTTGTCTGCCTCTCACCGTAATCATAATCAGAGTTGGTGACCTTCAGCCCCACCTTAACTGTGATGATCTCATTTTATATCTTTTAAAATTCCTGAGTATATTTACACTGTATGTTCTTTTTGGTTTTGTTCCTGGTTACATGACACATTTTCTTGCTTCATTGCTTGTCCCACAATCTTTTATTGTGTGCGGGACACTGTGATGCCACATTACTGAGAGTCTGCATTTTGTTATTTTACTTTATAAAATGTTAAATTTTTGTTCTAGCAGGTAATAATTTACTACAGATCAGCTTCTTCTAGTGATGCCTTGGTAAGGATGGGACTAGAGTAGCCTTCCCAATTGTGACCTTTCTGGGACCACTCTATGACCTCTAGACTCTCCATTTAGAAATGACAGTGGATGAATGGATTTCCCTTTATGTGTTTCTCTTACAAGAATCACAGCCCTGCACTGCCTGTTGTCTGACGCCTAAAAACAACTTGCCATATATTTTGTCTAGCTTTATAGTTGTTTATAGTAGGAGGCTAAGACTGGCACCTGTTACTGGGGGCTTCCCATTACATATTTTTATATATCTATGTTATCTAAGGTATGGTGAAGAAAATAAGTATAAAAGAAGGTTATGAGTATACCTCTATGACCTTACTTTTATTGTTTCCTGTTTTATAAAGATACCACAAGGCCAAAGCGTGACTATGAGGTGGATGGCAGAGACTATCACTTTGTCATCTCCAGAGAGCAAATGGAGAAAGACATCCAAGAGCACAAGTTTATAGAAGCCGGCCAGTACAACGACAACCTGTACGGGACCAGTGTGCAGTCTGTGAGATTTGTAGCAGAACGGGTACGTCCACCAGTCGACTCACACCTCCCTTGAAGAAGGGTCCCAGGTGGCAAACTGTATATTTTGGTCATTACTCTTTCCTGGTTACAGTGGAAAATTTTGATTAAATATTCCTTTTAGACCTGAGCATGGTCATTAGTCTTTGTTCTAATCTCAGTAAAATAAGCTGAATGACTTGAAGGGCAATGGGTGGAGCATAAACCTAAAGGCATCTAACAGCTTGAACTTTATGAAGATTCACCTTGTCCTTGACTTTGGTCCCAGTAAACAACATTGACTTTATTAAGGAAGCTTCATTGCTCTTGGTTGTTTAGACCAATGTTCTCAATTCCTTTTATTAGCAGGAGTTAACATCTTATCTCCCTGAAAACTTAAGATCCTCATGATGGAAAGGTAGACAGGTGGGAGGACTGCCCAGCCTGCTGCTGGCAAAATTCCAGCTTAAAGGAGGTATAGACGCTGCGTTGCCTTCCTACCGATAATTTTAAGGAACTGGAAAAGGAGAAAGTGTTCAAAACAGAAAAAGACAGGAAGGCACTTGAGTGTGGCTTTAAGATCTGCCTATAGAGAGATCCTGATCTGTAAACAGAGGATTAATTTCATAGGAGGAAAAAAAAGAGTTAAGAGCCAATTATATTTGTTACATGGTTGGTATTTGTTGGGTTGAATTCATTTGATACATCCTTGTTTTCCCCCTGCTCATGTACGGGCACAAAAATTAAATAAGAAATTTTAATGTCCATCTAAGGAATATGCTCTAAGAAGTCGCATCTACTTTCCTCTGTATCACGTTGCTTGTATTCCGTTTCCTGGGTAACTGTCTATTTTCCTCTTTGAACTTATAGATACAGACTTTGTTAACTTGAAATGGGCTGGCTGGTGAATAATCAAATAGCACTTAGAAATTTCATGAAGCTGCTGCACTTCCCAGATAGCGAACTTGGAGTTTGTTACTTAAGTGACAAAGGCTTGAACCATCTCAGTGTGTTTCTCCTGTTATATACCTGTTTCTCACGCATTCGTGGACTCTGTTCATTTTCACGTAAATATTATAGATGAGTTTTTAGTCCCTCTTGTTGATTTAGGACTGTTTCTATCTGCATGCTAAGCTTTTTCTCTTCTTGTGTAAAGTTTTGGTAGCATCAGGGTATGAGGCCATTTCTCTCCAGGAGGTAGAATATGAGGTGTGGTAAATATAACTACTTTTCCAGAAATACTTTGTAAAGCAATTTCTTGCTCTGAGCACCCATTGCAGTGGAAGCCAAGTTAAATGAGGTGTGCTGTAATGTAATCGGGTTTTTGTTTGTTAACAAACAAGAAATTTACATGCAAGCCTCTCTCTCAGCATTCAAGATGTAATATTTAAGTTGACTCTTCTTGTGAGTGTCCTCTGCTAGACTATCAAGGTCAGGATACATATAACCAACTCGGCAAATGTGTACGGAACTGTTTTAAATTCACGTGATTACCGTGTCTCCAAATTTAACATCAGGCAGGGTAAGACGACAAGGTGTCTGTTTATTCCAACCAACAATTCTGTGAGTGCTCAAGACCTGTGTTTCAGTCCTCCTAACACTGAGACTTTGGGCCAGTTAGTTAATATTTCTAAGCCTTACTTTTCTCTTCTGTAAAATGTGGTTGGTAATACCTACTTTGTAGCTTTGAGAATTCCTTCTTGACCGTTGTCTTCAGAGATGGTTTACGAGCTTTATGCGAATAGACTCAGTCACATTACACGTGGCTACATATCTCCTTTGTACAGAGCATCAGGTGTTTATTTAAGAAAACAAAGTTAGCTGGGATAGCACATGCAGACTGTCTATCACAGTGGCGGACACTTACCGAGGGGGTAATAAATATCTCAGGGCAAGCTTTCAGCGATGACCTGTGTGTATCAACTTCTGCTTGTGCTTTGCAGTGAACCTTTTCAACCCTCAGAAACCCATCATCCCTTATCTTCCCCTACAACACACTTACATTATTTTTAGTGGGTGTTGCATTATGATCACATTTTCTGGATTAACTCCATATTTTTCTTCTCTTTCTACCAGGGCAAACACTGTATACTAGACGTATCAGGAAATGCTATCAAGCGGTTACAAGTTGCCCAGCTCTATCCCATTGCCATCTTCATTAAGCCCAAGTCTCTGGAACCTCTCATGTAAGTGGAGGCCACTGGAGGTCTTCATCCGGCCCCCTGTTCCATACGACACAGTACATCGTTAACAGCTCTGTCACAAATGCTTACCAGTGGGAGATGCCAGTGTTGATTTTTTTAAGCATTCCCTTTTTTAAAAGCTAAATTAAAGTTTTTTAGCCACTACAGACATAATGTCAGCAATTCCTTAAAATGTCTTCACTAATGTTTCTTTACTTTTATTTGCATTTCACAAGTTGTTTTTTTGTGTGGGTGATTGTTTTGTTTTGTCGTTGTGTTGTCTTGAAGGTATGTGGATTTAATTTGGTTTGGCTGTTTGGTTTTGTTTTCCAAATAGTAGGTAGTATCAGCTTTGAACTGTTTCTCTCTGGTGAGGTCAGTTCCACTGGTAAATCTTTTTAAGTGTGTAGGTCCTTGCCAAAGGAGCAGGCAATGTATTAGACCCTTTCCATTGGCATTTCATTTTGTTGTGTCGTAGAATTCTTGCGTTCCTTAATTAGAACCTCATGAATGTAGACCATTATCCTTACTGGGGAGTTTTCTTCATGGCTTGGCAGTAAAATACCTATTACTTAAACCCACAACTCCATACTTGTGCACATTTATGAACAAGGCGAAATGCATGATTTTTTTATTATTTGGATTTTCAGAGGACTTGTAAAATATCTTCCTTCAAATTCACTAATTAAATTGGGCAGATATTTCTGATCTGACTATAAAGTATCGTAGTTCCTTTGGCAATTTGACAGAAATTGTTGCTATTACTTTATAGACAACTCCCTCCCAAAAACGAGGCTCCGTAGCCATAAAGGTAGCAGAGCCCAGAGACGAAGAGCAGGGACTTGAAGACTGGTAAGGCCAGGGTTGGTTCTTTGATTTGTGAATGATCAGTTCTGTGACCTTGAGGTCCTCACCTCTAAACTAGGCACAGTAAGAGCACGTACCTCATAGAGCTAGTGTAAAGCTAAACAAGATCATAAATGTGAAGTTCTTTATACAGCCTTTGGCATACAGTAAGCACTCACTAGTAGTAGCTATTATTGCTATACAATATTTCAAGTTACTTTATTATATTGGAATAAAGGTATTTTATCATTATAAAGCACACAAACAGTGCAGTACCTTTTCGAAGAGATTGCCAGAGTTAATGCTAGCGTGTCTGTTGCAAGAGCTTTTCTCAAATACGCCTCCATCTGGGCCTCAGAGTATTTGCCAGGGCACAGAAGTGAGCCACAAAGTGCTGGAAAACAATAGCAGTGTTTAGGGAAAGATCAAAGAAATTACTTAATCCCGGAGGCGAGAGCAGTTACTCACAGAGGATACCAGCTAACTGTTCTGCCCTGTTTCTGAGGATGAAGAAATGAAGCCAGCTGCAGTAGCTGGACTTGCAACCTAAGAGAATTAAATAAATACAAGGTGGGTCTCTAGGGAAATTGCCAGAACAATATCTTAAAAGCAGACTGTATTTTCATAAATAAAAGATGGTCAAAGTTTTTACCAGGGTGAAAAAATAAGATCAGGAGGTTGCCCACAATTCAGCTCCGTGAATTTCACGAATGTAGGTATTGAAATTGAACATAAAGAGCTTTGCCCATAGATGTCACAAGGAAAAATATGTGTTAACAATAAAATAATGGTTCTTGATCACATTATCTCTGATAGCATGTATTAAATTTCTCCTCATGTAGGATACTGTGTGGGCATGGCACAAAATGAATTAAGCAACCACAAATTTCATTATGTAAAAGTAAATTATAATCTGTAAAGAGCCTCATAAATATTGTTAGCAATGCTAACATTATAAGAAGAATAGAAAAATGACCCTCACATCCTGGGAACAGCATCTCAAAAGCCTGTTTTATAAATAGAAAAATAAGTCTCACATCATCGACATGCAGCAGGATAAATGGCTTCCCAGGAAGTGAGGCCTGAGGCAGAAACAGCAGTTGCACATTTGGCTCCCCGGGATACTGGGAGACAGTCCCATCTGGTGCTCAGCAGGAGAAGGTCTCCTTCCTTCCACAACCATGAGATGACTTATTTAGTTTTGCCTTAGGGCATTGTCACAGCCACTTATCACCAAGGAAAATTAAACACGCTGAAGGCTGGATTCCTCCCTGAGGACAGTGAATCTGGCAGAAGTGGCTGCAGCCACATCCATAGGTCTCCAGAGCAGTAAGGGTGACATTCCAACCAGCGTGCCCTTATTCGTAAATGCTGCGTGTTTACTTTCCAGCTCACTCTCTTCCGAGGGTTTTACCTCAGGAGCAAAGCTGTCCTGAATTGCTCACTCCCCAGAAAGAGTGGAGGCCAGGTCAGCTGGAACATGAGCATGGCTGCTGTCACATCTAGGTGCTGATCCATCATCACACATTATTTCTCAAGCGCATCTTCCACATCAAGCCATAGAGCTTATTAGCACACACAGAGCTGACTCGTCAGAGGAGCATGAAATTGGGGTGTGTATGGAAGAGATGTTCTGTTTATAGTGTGCCGCCTGTGACTGCTGTCCCCTGCCCCACCCCATGCCAGTGAGAAGCTTTCCTGTGTTTCTTCGCCTTGCCAGCCTCAATCTACTTTTACCTTCTTGCTCCTATGATGACCTGTATTCACTTCTGTCTTCAACTGTAACAGAATTATATTTATATGTCTAGCTGTCCATTCATTCATTCATTCATTCACTTATTCATTCAATGTGTTGAGTCAGGCTTCTGCCACATGCCGATGAATAAGCCATGCATGGTCTCTGCCTTCAAAAAACCCGTAGGTTAGGCAAAAGACAAAGCAAATTCATATATTAGAGAATTAAAATCCTAAATTCAGTCATTGCTACAAAAAGTACAAAGGGAATCCAGAGAAAACTGACTAGCATGTGCCAGGAAAGTCAAGGAAGATCCTGGGCTACATGATTTCTTGATATCCAAAGCAAAACTCTGCCTTTCTGTGGAATGTATCCCTTGGTTTAGCCCAGCATCTTCTGCACTCAAGAGTGGCAACCTCTCACAGCTTCTAGGGTCTGTGCTGCTTGGAAGGAGGATTGTAAACACCCATCCTCAGGACGAGACGAGTTTATTTCAACAACAAGAATTCAGGAAATTTTTACTTCATTATTATAGCCACCAGCATCCTGTCCAGAATCATGTTAATGTCTGCCTTCAGTTTTTTATTTTTTTCTAAATAAGTCTCTTTTAAAAGAAAGACATGGTATAGTGGAAATCCTGTTTGACTAAAAATTGGTTTAAAAAAAAAAACTTCGAGTTCTTGTATCACATTTACTCTTTATTAAATGTGCAACCTTAGGCAAGTCTCTGTACTACTTCAGAGCTCAGTCACTTGCTCTGAAAAAAGGAATTGACTGAGAACACATGTTCCAGACCCAGATCTCTGGCTTCCTAAGTGGCAGGCAAAGGCGGTAATGCTTTCAAAATTCTCCATGCACCTGTGTTACATCCTGACGGGCCAACTAAAATGTCTCTGCTCTTGGCTGGACTCTTATCAGCCCAGTGCAGTAGCACTGATATTCTTCTGATGATCAGAGGCAATGATTGCAGCCTTTGATTAATCAAATGTCTTTGATTAAGAAAAAAATGGAAAGATAAAATAATTTGTATTTAATAAGTGCAATTTGGTAGGCAAAAAAAAATTAGCACCAGAGGACACGGGAAGATAAAGCTGTCACTGCTTAGGAATCAGTAGGTTAGATTATTTTCCATTTTTCTCTCACCTCAGTTTGTCCTTGAGACTAGGTTGGACTTAAATAAACTTATAATGATTAAGTAGCATTTAGATACAGTTAATGATACCCCAATGGTGACAAAAGAAAGGGGCAGAGAACCTCAGGCATAATCCTTTACAAACCCATTTGATTGGAGCAAAAATAAACAAAAGGAACATTAGAAATTCTTCCTTTACAAGCCCATCTATCCTGGCTCACTATTTGATATTACTCTCACTTGCTTATACTTGCTTATAGTCTATTTGAAAATATTTTGGTCCCTGTGCCTTTGATTGTTACATTCCCTCTGTGTTCATTTTATTTCAAGCCTTCTCCAGCAGCTCCTTGAGGTTCCATCTGATCACAAAAACAGAGAAACTTCGGGACTCTGGTTGCTACAGCTGTGGCTTGCCCTTTGTAGAAGTTGAGCAGCAAGAGCTGCAGAATGCCCCTCAGCCTGAAAGATACCCACGCCTAAGAGGCCTGTCACATCTCCTATAAGTCTTTGAAAGCACTTTCTGTGTTTCTCCGCTCCACATGTTTTTCAGCTGCACATTGAAGATGAGCAGCAGTCTTTGGGGAGGATGGGGGAGTCGAGAAATCAGAGCCTTCTGCACAGTCAGGACCTGAGAAGGTCAAGTCATGTTCTCTCAGATGTGATGAGGTCCCAGATGTTGTGATGTGCCTTCCTTCTGGCCATCTCTTCTCCCTCTGACCATGCTGGAAGAGTCTGTTCACTTCTACGGCCCACATTTAACAGAGGTCAAGATAGACTAGAGCAAAGACCAAGGAAGGGTGACCAGGAAGGTTAGGATTTGGAAATCCTGCCCAAGGAGAGAGTAGGTAAAGGAAGTAGAACAGTTTATTCTGAAGGAGTGGAAATGTCAAAGGACACATAAAGGCTTGATTTAAAGACCCTGGTGCCTATCGTGAAGGAAGGAAGTTTAGCTCTACCCTGTGAGATTGCAGAGGGCAGAACAGGGCCAGTAACTAGAAATCAAAGGGAGACAGATTCTGCTTCAGTCCAGTGTGGGACCAAGAGACTGCTCTCTCTAACAGAGTGGGCTCCCTGGGAGGGAGTCCTTGTTGCTAAAATTATTCTAGCAAAGGGGAGTCTCAAATGAAAACTAGGAAGCTGCTGTTCAGATTACTCTAGGCTTCCTGCAGGATTCATTTTTGCCAGACATTTTAATTTTTCAGGCTTTGGATAGTCCCTGTGTGGTCTAATACTAAACCTTCATTTTCACAGGGAGATGAACAAGCGTCTAACAGAGGAACAGGCCAAGAAAACCTACGATCGTGCAATTAAGCTAGAACAAGAATTTGGAGAATATTTTACAGGTAAGTTCTTTTTTTTTAATATTTTAAATTTTCAGTTGCAGTTGAAATACAGGGTGGGGAAAAAAGAGATTTACAGGTGTTCGTGTGGAAAATAATACAATTAATAATATAAGGATAAGCTGTGTTTTGTGTACTCACAACTGTAAACCTGCTTTTGCCCCACCCTGTGCAATATTATGTGAGTTTCAAGTGTATAACATATTGACTAGACATTTATATAATTTACAAAGTGATCAGCCCAACAAGTCTAGTACAAGGAAGTTTATTTACCCTTGAACTGTGATAAAAGAGAAAAATTGCCTAACATTTGGCATAAATGAGGGCCTAATATATCTGCCCCTAAAACCTTCCTGCTGAGAACCCCCAGTTCTCCTCTGCTTCACCCACTGACTTTGGGTTCTCCCTGCTCTGACTTCAGCTGCTGCCAGCTTCCAGGTTCCCAACGGCCCTATCCAAAACCAGCGACAGCAGATTCCGCTGAGCCCTCTCCTGCTATTAAGGATATTTTAGGCATTGATACCTCATTAAACGACCTCCCTGGTGTCATCAGAAAACTTGAAAAATAAACTTTTAGGCCTCAGAATGTGTGTGTCCAAAGCAGTCAGTCTTGAGAAGCAATCTCAGGGCCACCGTCCTCTGCTTCGGTGACCGGGGTCTGTCTCCTCATTAGCACACGTGAACAGCAGTCTTAAAGCACTTGGGGAGGGGAGTATAAGGGGACTAAACGGTAATGGGAAAAAATACAATAAAAAAGTTTTTATAATGCATAAAAATAAACAAACCACTTCCCTTGTTTCAATTAATTCCCCTTCAAGTCTTAAGGCAAAACGTTTTTTTTCTTTTTAAATATTTCCTTGGAAACATGAAGATTGAGGAATAAAGGAAGATTTTCTTATCTTGTATATTCTGAGTTCTCTCGTATATTTTTATGAAACATTGATCAAATACAAAGAGTGAGCAACATTTGTGGAATTTGCCTTACAATGGATAGTTTGAAAACAAGAACTTTCCTCCTGAATTACCTTATGTGAAATTAGATTTTTTTTTATCTTATTGAGAATTGAAAAACATCAGTGGCTTAGCAGTTTTCAAATATACTGAATCGAATAATCTGAAGTAAAATTTCAACCAATAACAAAGACATGAGTTATATTTCGTTCTAAAAGAGCACCTAGGTAAGGCCATCAAATCAAAACAATGTATATTTGACAGGGGCTTATATTCAGGAATAAAATACAGTCATCAATACTTTCTGAGGAGTGTTTTGAAAATCTAAACCATGTTTCAGCAGCGATCTGTGTAAGTTCTGTCCTGCGGAGGGAGAGTGCTGCCCTGTGTTAGAGAGCCGGCTACAAGACAGCTTTGTTTAAAGGAGATAATACAATGTCCTTAAATCCAGTCTAACTGACTTGGGATCATAGGTAGCACATGGTGTAGCAGTACATTTATGTTTCCTCCTGTGTATGCTTCTGATAAGTGGTTAACACAGGATATTCTCAATATGAGTATATAGGGTAAAATTTCATTGTACCCGGTTTTTTAGAGAATGAATGGGGTTTCCTTTTAAAGCTTTTGGGTGTTGAGGAGCTTAACTAAAGTTTCCTCCAAAAATGTCATTATTTTCTCCATGTCTAAAATATCTGAATTTCTGTCTCTGACAAAGTAAGTACAGTACAAAAATATAAGGCCCCCTTTCTTTGATAAATGGGGAGCTCAATCTGAAGAATTGATTGATGCCTAGCACAGGGCCTGGCCCAGGGTAGACCCCCATAAAATGTAAATAAGTGAATGGTTCATTGGCCAGAACAACAGACAGGCATGTAGAAAGTGGAAAGACTGTGGTGCATTTATTACTGATCCAGAGCATGCCTTGAAAGCATTTTTTTAATCATTGATGTGACCTTGCTTAGGTAAATTTTCTGCTTTTTCTTACTAATGAAAAGCGATATTAAGCTTCCTGATGAGTTGGTGCATCACTGCTTTGAGCCTCTGCTGTGTAATTGATGATGAGCTCTAACTCCAGGTGTGTTTGCTTCTGTTCTAGCTATTGTCCAAGGAGACACCTTAGAAGATATATATAACCAGTGCAAGCTTGTTATTGAAGAGCAGTCTGGGCCTTTCATCTGGATCCCCTCAAAGGAAAAGTTATAAATTAGCTACTGCACCTCTGACAACGACAGAAGAGCATTTAGAAGAGCAAAATATATATAATATACTACTTGGAGGCTTTTATGTTTTTGTTGCATTTATGTTTTTGCAGTCAATGTGAATTCTTATGAATGTACAACACAAACTGTGTGAAGCCATGAAGGAAACGGAGGGGCCAAAGGGTGGGACAGAAGACACTGCAGTATGCAGGAAGGCTTTGGTTTGCTCAAGGGGCCAGGTGTAGGGATGAACCTCTGACGGGCTTTGTGCCCAAGAGCTGGGCAGCCTCCTCACCCAGCAGATGTCCAGAGCTGACTTAGCTGCTGAGCTCTCTGTGTTTTTTGCTTTAAAGAAAAGTCGCCAGCACTTGAACTTCACCAACCTTCCCATTACCCACATCTGTAATTGGTCCACTGCGAATTTTATAACTATGCACATCCTTTGATTTCTTATCAAGCAAAAGAAAGAAAGAAGGAGAAAAGAAAGGAGTCCCTTTGGAGACAGCATACTATCAGGGAAGGATAAGCATGTAGTTTCTTTGACTGGCAGCTGCAAAGTCGGGCATTTCATAAAATTTGCAAGTGTACGGAGGACTGACCTTACCGAGAGGAGGGGATTCTGCCTGGGGCTAGCTTTATGATTGTGTATTGTCTATTTTGCCATTTATAAAGTGAAAGGAGGCACTAAAGATGAGAATAATTTATACAATAAAACTATATTAAATGTATAGAAACAAATTTCTATAGGTTAAAAAAGTTTTGTGAAATATTTTGTAAAGACTAATCAGTTGAAAGACAAACTGTATGCACTGTCCGCAGATGATCAAATGCAGGAACTGAAAGTTGCACTCTCCCTTCTGTTGCCAATGACCCATTAGGAGCATCTGAATTCCTTCCAAAGTCTGACACGGACTTCTCCCCAACTTACCTCCCATGGTCTGCCTTCCCTCTTAGTGATGCACTCTCATGGAGCACATCCTTTAATGAGTTGCCCTCATGGATATTTTTGGAAGACATTTGGTCAATGCATTTTTAAGCTGATGGCTTTCAAACTCATGCAAACAAGCCTAAAGGGAAGTTTTTGCTTTCCTCATGTTAAATAAACAACCTGGGCCTGCTCTGCAACTAGTTGAATAACTTTGTTCCTAGTTACTTACATACAATTCTGAAAGGATCATTTAGTATTTGGGCCAGCCGTGAGTAATTAGGACATTTTTTGTCTGTTTCACAAGTAAATGAGGTTTTATAACAGCCAGAGATGGTTTAGAGTCATGGTGAGATCTGTCCCACAATGCACTATTTCTTTGAGGAAGAGAGAGAAGGGAAGTACCTGGTTAGGGAGTAAGGGTTGTGGACTTGTTTCTGTGTGCAGGGCAAGAAGATAGAAGCATAAGAAAAGACAGTTAATGACTTTGAGCTCAACCAATTGAACTGCCTTTCTTGGGGGTGGCACCTGGACCAAGTTTATTTTTTAGCAATTATAATAATGATGATTAACAAAAAAAGAAAAAAGAAACCTCCTGAAGCCTATATCCTAGGTTAGGGCTGAGGGTGACATTAGCTTTGCCTGTGCCCAAGGTGTTTAGAGAGAAACTTTTCTGTGATCTCAATAACCACTCAACTCTGGGTTCCATGCAGACCCAGACTAAGCCCCATCGCCTTATTTCTGGGGTACATCCAGACCTGGCAGGGACTCTGCCACACTGTGCAGCAAACCAGCATGCAGGCTGGGATGGGAGAGCAAGAGACAGAGCCATCAGCAGTGATGGGGCTTCTTCACAGTAAGAACATCAGAGCTCAGACTGAGGGTCTCTTTCCAAAAGCAGGCGTTGTTCATCTCATGGTAAATGCCACTCTGCCTGGCTGCAGTCACCAAAACAAACACAAAACAGCAAAATTGTGCACCTACCTTGTAGTCTTGAGGCTGCCTTTGCCAATGGAAGGGCTGGCAATGTATTTTCCCTCTGATGAAAGTTACATTTCTAAAAATGTCCTTAGATTGCTCGAAATGTTAAAGATGTGACCATGTTTGCCACTTGCCAGTTGCAGGTCGAGGTCTACTTTCATCAGTATTGCTCCCAGGAGTTTTCTGCCACCAGAATGCCATTCCTGATCCCAGCTCTATTTTTAGGCCACCATGATAACTTCTTTGGTTTCTCAACTGAGCATGCAACCATTTATTTAAAGGACTGTCATTAATGAGTAGATGTTTCCGCGGGTCTTGTGATGTGCTTTCCATTTACTATTAAGTATTGCTGTGGCTGAGTACAATCAAATTGAACCACCAACCCTTGGTTTTGTAGTAATATAATTATTTATTTTCCTAGTGTAGATGCTTTCAGATTAGAATTGGCATTTGCACTGATTTTTTATGTAGATTTATATAAATATATATACATATATATTGCTTGAAGAATCACCAACCAAATTGGTGAGAGGGTCTTTTCCTATAGAACTCACACCTCTATTTGTTGTGTTGTCTTGCGCTTCCCCATGTTGAGGTCTCTATGGCTCCAATGAACTGGTGTATTTTGCAGCAAACCTGACAACTGGTGTGGAAATGGCACGAGAGTCACCCAGATTACATCTGGTGCAAATGCACCTGGAGCCTGGGGCCAGACTGGTGCTAACACTGCAAACTTTGTCCGGAGCTCTCTCCAATCTGAAGGCTTGCTGGGGGCGCAATGTCACCTTCACATGCTGGGCCCTTTCGGGAAAGTGCCAGATCGTGTCACTGGTGCTATTTTTCATGCTCTGGTACAATGTGTAGCACCACGGGGGGTCTCAGCTTTACCAAATTCAAAATCCCATCTGTCAGCTAATTGCAGGGGCATTTGTTTTTGCTCTTCTCCCCTGGGATTTGTTGGCCATCTCTTTGCAGGCCTTTCCTCCCAGCCCCAAGTTCTTGGGTTGGCTCTCTCTGCTTTGTGAGCCCACCTCGACGAAGCCGCACTCAGGTGTCTGTGAGCTGTCTTAGATCCTACTGCCAGCCCTTCAGGACTCCAAGCCGGGGAAAGGCTCTCCACTCCTCTGGCTCCCACCTCTGGTTCCTTCTCATTCTCCCTCTGCTTTCCCCTTTCTCTTTCTATCCCATCCCTTAGCTCTGTTCATTACCTCGCCTTTTGTCCTTTCTTCCCGTCCTCTCTAAGTTGTTGACTTTCCTATAACTCTCCCTTACTCCCTCCCCTCTATTATCCATCCCATTGTCTATCTCTGCTTTATTCTCAGTCTTTCTCCTTCTTATTCCTCTGTCCCCTCCTTCACCATCCTTTCTCTTTTTCTCACGCCTCTGATATCTCCCCTCCCATACCCCACTTCTTCACTTTTCTGTCCTATAAGGGCTCATGGCTGATTCAGACAGCAAGTCCCTAGGCTGGACTAGTACTTCGGGTCACTGTTTCACCTACGCAGCCCAGAAAGCAACGCTGAGCGTGAGGTCCTGACCTGGAGCAGTTCCAGCCCAGGAGCCAGCCTGCACCACTGCCTGGCAGTGATGATGCACGTGCTCTGGGCTCTGCTGGCACCTGGGTGCCCGTCTGCCAGGAGGCTGGTCCAATGTGAGCCTACTCCCAGCACCACCCTGTGGCTCTAAGGACACTTCCTTTCAATAGAGGCAGATGCTGGCCCCAACAATTATTCTGATAGCAAAACTCCTCCTTCTCATTGAAGCCATGCCATCGCCTTGATTTGGAGAGAGACATATTTTTTTCCCATTCATAAGCTTTCTTTTTCCCATTTTTATGTGAAGCCCCCCTCTGCTTTTCAACTGGTGATTGCTCTGGTGAGATTGAATGGACTCGCTGGTGAAATAATCTCTCTTTTTTTTCCTGTTTTGGTCCTGCCTAAATTCGTACAAAAGTATTTAAGTCAAGGACTCAAGCTAGTTCCTAAGTTTATCATAGTAATTTGTGACTCCTAGGGGGGAAGGGGAGCATTTCCCTTAAAACACATGGGAGTACCTACCTCCTGTGACAACTGATTTGTCAGAGGACTCCCTAGAGAATTCTGTGAATATATATATTTTACTTAGGCATACGTATGGTATATGTGGTATGTATATCCTGTATACACATACTACATTGGGTATGAATGAATGTGGATGGAAACCCACCCACACACTCCAGTCTGTAAATATTCTTCCTCTCTGAAAAGTGTGCTTTGGAAATCATGTCTCGTACAGCTGTGCAGTTTCTTGTAACAGCTGAGGACAAGCTAAAACAGGTGGACGATTTAGACAAAAATCATCCAAAAGATAGAATTCAGAATCCCCCTAGCAACTCATGAGGACAGACAACCAAATGGCAAGGCTGACACCCACTGGGATGGCAAACTTTTCTTCTCTCCCTTTCGGATTTGTGTTTCCTAAGTGTGTCTTCACTTCTGAGTGCACCAGGCTGTACCTGTTAGAGCCTTTCAATATGAGTGTTGTGCTTCTCTCTGACGGGCGTTCCTCCGCCGAGCTGTAGAGCGGGACGGAGGGAGGGGAAACGCTCCTCTCCCGGGCTGGGGTTACAGAGACACTGCACAGCGTACACTCCTGTTAAGTGTAAATATTCGACACTTCCATTCCATTTGTGTAAAAAATAAAGCACACACGATTATAAAATCAAGATGTATATTTCCTACTCCGTGTGTCTGTGCATATTTATTGCATTTTTCAGTTGTCGGCGGTGGTCCCTTGTAAAAATGCTTGACAGTGTTTATAAACATGTCTTGGTTTTATTATAAGATATAAATATTAAAACATTTTGTACTTTATAGCAAATTATTTTCTCCCACAACATAATGTGTCTTATGTTGTAACGAATAGAATTATTCATTTCTATTTTTTCCAATGTTTCTGATTTCAGAACTGAAGTACAGTTAGAGGAGGTTTGCTCTCAGAAATATTGGCACTCCTAAAATGAGCTAGAATTGGTGCTTCTGCACATTTTTAAATATTTGGTTACCATCTTGCCCACTTTTAACCAGGATTTTGCCAAGAGTAAACAATATATTAAGAAGAGGGGTTTTTTTAGCCCTGGCTGATGTGGTTCAGTGGATTGAGTGCCAACCTACAACCCGAAAGGCCGCCGGTTCGATTCCCGATCAAGGCACATGCCTGGGTTGTGGGACAGGTCCTTTTTCTCCTACCCATCCCCTCTCTTGAAAAATAAATAAAATCTTTCAAAAGAAAATAGGAGTTTTATTGATTGATTGATTTTAGAAAGAGAAGGGAAGGAGAAAGGGAGAGAAACATCGATATGTGGTTGCTTCTCAGGTGCCCCTAATGGGGATCTGGACTTCAACCCGGGCATGTGCCCTGACTGGGAATCGAACCAGCAACCCTTTGGTTCACAGGCTGGCACTCAATCCACTGAGCCACATCAGTCAGGGCCAAAACCGAGTTTTTAAAGGCCTTCGTATGTATATGAAAAAATTAATTCCCCAGTCTCAAAATTCTGAGGTTCCAGAAGACACTAAGAATAGAGAAGGATATTTTTGTCTTATCAAACACTTAAGACACAAAGAAAGGCACGAATTGGAGAAGTGTCACTATATGGATGATGCCCTGAGGGCACACAATATACCAGCTCTGATCTGAACATACCAAGAATGGTCAGGTTTGGGAGCCTGAATCTGCCAGACAGTGCTGTAAGTTCTCCCTTCCCAGTTACTGTGTGCTTTGTCATTGACACTGGGACAGCACAGGTCTGACAGCCGGGGGACCAAAACACAGTCCTCCGTGGAAGAGGTGAATTTTCACCAGCAAAGCAATTGCTCTGAAGTATGTTTTGCTTCATGATAAACTATCCGAGAATTGGACCAGCCATCAGGTAGCCAGGCTTGGTCACACTGCCTTGGCCATCACTGAGGCCAGAGGCCCTGTCACCATTCCTGATGCTTCGTGACAGTGAGCGGAGACATGGGAGGCGGTGTGAGAAGGCACTGACTGAGGCTGCAAGCCTAATGCAGGCCTCGAATTTCAAGTTACTCAAGTTTTACCGTTTACACAGTCTCACTGGGTTTAATGTTAGTGGTAACACAATACAACAGCCAGATTCACTCCAATAATGGGCATGTTTGGGGGGCTGGGGGGTTGAAGAGCTTTTGACTTTCCTTTATGTCCTATTTAATTCCTACACATGTAATTTTTTAAAACATGGTCACACTAGAAGCCTCAAAAGCTAGAGATGAACTGCGTATCTCTTTGTAGAGACTGTGAGACTAAACATATCCAGTGACAGAATTTGAAGCCCTCAGTGAGGCACAAGGCTCAGGACCATTGGTAGATGGGTCACCGGCTTTCTCAGGCAACCAGAAGCAGTCTTTGAAGTTTTCAAGGGGACAATGTCTTTTTTTAAGATTTTATTTATTTTTAGAGAGAGGGGATGGGAGGGAGGAAGAGGAGAAAAACATCGATGTACAAGAGATATATAGCTCGTTTGCCTCTCACATGCCCCCAAATGAGGACCTGGCCTGCAACACAGGCGTGTGCCCTGAATCAGAATCAGACCGGCAACCTTTCTGTTCACAGGCCAGCACTCGACCCACTGAGCCACACCAGCCAGGGTGGGACAACGTCTCCTATGGGCCAGGACTGCTGGGTCTCATGACCCCATTTGTTGTTCTCTGTGACTCGCCTTTCCCTTAGGAACATCTCAGGAGGCACCACTGCTATGATGAAACTAATCTTCAAATGTTATGGCCATGTCGTCCAAATTGTCCCTAAGTCCCCTTAGCACGGTTAGGACAAAGCTACAACACTTGGTCAAACTTTGCTAAGGACTGGGGATAACAAAAGGGAAATAACAGATAATCTGACTTAAGGGATAGGCTGAGTGCCCAGCTCCTGGCCAGCTGCCACATAAGAAAAGCCATCCTTTCCCCACCACCTGGGAGTCCCTCAAATACAGCTAGCCCTGACGTCAGAACCTTTACACTTGCGATACTGTATCCAACATCCTGACACCAGCTACAGGTAAAAGGTGCCTGCTGTTCCATCGCTCTTGTTCACTCATACTAGAATTCGAGTGGGAGTGAGTCACTATGGTTACCTTGGAAGATTGTTTTTAACTGTAAAGTCAAGTCACAAGCAGATTCTGATTCAGCAGAGGCAAGGAGGAGCCAAGAGACCAGGTGATCCTGACATTGGTGGTGCCAGGCTCTAATCTAAACTGCTGACCACCCCCAACGGGTCACACACCAGCACGTTTGTTAATGAAACTGCGATTAGAGTGCTCCTCGTGTAGTAAAGATAAATGCTGTTTCGTGTTGTTTGTGTTGCATGTAAAATGTCTTTCCAGACCTGTACTCAGCCAGCTCCGGCTCCCAGGGGCTAACGCTCCTGCTGAGAACTGCAAAATATTCAGCCCTTCTCCATGCTGCCTCCTGGCTTTTCCTCTCAGGTCCTAGTTTTAAAGTCACCCAAGCCAATGCACAGACCCCCTGCACCCAGCTGAGACAGCAGTAAAATTTGAAACAACCACCTCAAACCTACTAACTAAAGCAAGCTTCTGAACCGGGGTAAAGCAACCGAAGATCTGACGGCTCTTTCCAAGTCAAGGCAGACCTTCTCTTTACAGTTTCCCAAGCCCTGGTCCGCACTCTTCACAAGGGACGTCGAAGTCTTGAATTTCATTTGCCACAGTCTTTTACTGGATGGCTTTAAGATGCTAGGGAAAATTACCATGGCCTGATGAGTAGTGGCTTATACGTTGTATATTGCTTTGTCCTTTTTCTGTGCCAACATAAGTTCTCTTTTGACAAAATAATTTCCACAGATGGCATTAAAAATATGGAGGTATTCTTTCTGATGAGGAGGGAAAAAAACTTCAAGGACAAATGACTTGCAACATATGCTTAACAACTAATACCAACCTATCAGTGGAACATCACTGATCTAAACTACTCCCAGCCAGAACAGCACGGCCTGAGAGAGGCCAAGTTCTCTCCAGCCACCCTCCCCGGCATCCAAGGCTGACTTCCTGGTTCTGGTTTCCCGTCTTGTCTGGATGACTGACTCAGGTGACATCTGCTCTTCCAGGCTTCGTAAGGATGACTTGTATGAAACTGCACAGCAGAAAGCAAACGTCCAGTGAGGCATAGATTTTACTTTAGCCAAATACAATGGACTCTGCTTCCACTGGAAAGGAGAAGGGAAGAAAAATACTTTATTTTCAGGAAGACATAAAAAAATCTTCAATTCCTTGTGGCTCTAAATAGCAAATTACAATTAACCTCTCCTTAGTAACAGACTGAGTCCTGCAGAGAGAACAGTTGATTTCTAGTCGACAAAAATATGAAACCAACAAATTAAAAGGTTGAATCACAACTGTATTGTTTGATTTCCAGGGGCTACTCTTGCATCTCTGATATTCCTTCTGCAGAAATTTGGCATGGCCCCCTCACTCCTTCATCTAGCAGCTCTGGTATGAATAACCCACAGATGAAGGAAACGTCTCCCCTCCATCTTTCCAAATCAGTTTCTTCTTACAGTATTTCTCATCCTGATGGACCACAGCCACCAAATCCGGCTTCAGGTCCACAGTCTATTCCCTTAACAATTGGTGGTTTGGTGTTTGACTGTCTGAAATCCCTCACAGTATAAAGTTATAGGAATGTATGTCATGTTTTAAATTAAAATATAGAGTACTTAAACCAACATTTCACGCAAAGAAAGGCTAGCAGTTGTTTACTTTAAGATGCCCTGCAAAGAGAACATTTGCCAAAAAGCTATCATTTTTTATTATTTGTCTAGCTAGTCGTCATTCCTTACACATTTGGTCAGCAAACAATAAATGTCTGCTTGGAGGCAGGCTTTATTTAGATGCCGCAATAAAACATAAATAAATGCACAGGGCACAGCCTGTCTTCTAAAGGAGTGTGACCCTTGTAGCAGAGACCAAGAAAAAAAAAGGTAAAACACAGAAACTTTACAACAGACCAGTGAGTGCATAAAGATTATGAAAAAGTGACCTTGACACCTAAGAGTCAAACATAGACCTGTCTGTGGTTTTCCCCATTGCTCACACCCTGGGAGGAACCTTTATGGGTAACTGGAGTCTCTTCTCTGACAGTCTCTTCTCTGACATTCCTGAATCTGCCCCAGTTACCCCAGCTGTAGCACAAGCCCCAGACAGTTGGAGTTCGTTATTGTAGTGCACGCATCTGACATGAAGCTTTTGACCGCACAGGCATCCACTTCAAAGTCAGCTATTTCCAATAAACACACTGCCAGCTACACAACTAGATGAAGAGCCAGGCTTCCCATCCCTGAAGTTTCCTTTGTTGGGTCATCTCTTGTTGACTTACTGTAGCTGACTGTCCTTATGACCACTTGTTTTCCCCTTTCCACACTTTAATTCTCACTCTTCAGTTTTAAATTCCTCAATAAAGAATGGACCTGCAAAACCCTAGTCACCCACCCCCCACCCTCAGCCCCAATAAAAGCAGAACCCCAGGCCCATGCTCACTATTTCTCCCTTTCTCTCTCTCCACCCCCCCTTAAAAATTAATTAATATTAAAAATTTTTTAAAGAATTTCAGGAAATAAGAAACTCGGACAATTGGTCAAGATACAGGACAATCCATATGCTGATGGGAGAACTGGAGAAACAGAGTTTCTGTTCACTTTGTGATACACTAAGCACTGGATGCCTCAAAGTACAAAGATACAAGGAGACCTTCGTTTCTCTGATTACAACTTGGGGCATTCAAAACACATTCCTTAGAACCATGTGCAGAGTTTATCCCCTTGGAAATGGTGGTTTCCTGTTCTGGAGACTTAAATCAAAAACATTTGATAAGAAGTAAGTTAAACACAGCTTTTAAAAAAAAAAAAGAGCAAATGTGGAGCCTAAACCTATGAGCTACGTATGTCTCTGTTTCTGCTATTACCTTCTACCCGGGAGACATTTTAAGAAGATTTTGAAAGAGTGGTGGCTGAAGGAGAAAATTAATGTTACAAGCCTGTAATTGCCTTGATATTTCTAGAATAAATTCTTAGTTATTTGGTGTCAGGCATGACCTTGATATTGAAACCACAGGTAATCTCCAAATCCCTTCTTAGTTAATCACCTCGAATCCCTGAAGTTTTGGCCAGAGCCTCAGACAAAGGCCAAAATTCTCAGAAATGCGTCTCAGCGCTTCTCCCAAGTGAGGCGCTGATACACAGTGATGAACTGCCGGCTGCAGAGGAAATGAGACAGGATAATGAGACAACTGTGAGTCCGCCCTCATTGACATTGTGTATTTCTCCCAAAATCTGAAGCAAGTCCACACGAAGAGAATTCTAATGCTGTCCCCAGTCACTGGTTTGCCACAGTTTGCCCCTTTTCACACTAGTTTAATGAACACAGAGAGCAGGCTCTGTATATGCTAAGACGGGAAACTTCTGCTTTGTTATTATGACCCGTTGGACAAAGAGCAACACAAAGCAGTGGCAAGAGCTAGGCTTTGCTGCCAGCTTACCTGGGGAGCCTGCAGAGGGCTGCATGCAGGCTCCATGAGCCTCTCCCCTCTGTTAACAGCTCACAGAGCTCTCCACGGCACGGCAGCCAATCTGTGCATCCATGAATGGCAGAGCACCTGCTCCTCAAAATGTGGTCTGAGACCAGAGGCGCTAGCCTCACCTGACGATTGCTGGAAACACAGTTTCAGGCCCCATCCCAGATCTACTGAACCAGAATCTGCATTTGGACAAGATTCACCAGTGATTTCATGCATGTTCAAATTCGTCACACACTGGTTTTACAAAACTGAATCAACTGTGAAGAAAAAAGGCACTGGAAAAAAAAATGTTTCCTTATAATCAAGAAAGTGAGTTACTAACTACAATGGCGAAAACAAAAAATTAAAAGCGAACTGCAGAGGAGACCACAGCTAGTTCCTGTAGTCAGCAAATAGCTTGGTGGCATCATTCTTAACTATAGGAACCCAGCCTGTCTCTGACCACCCCAGGGTGGAGGGGGATTGCAGAAGTCATATAGAGAAAGTACTTGATCAGTGTTTAAATCCTGGACTGGCAATTTCCACTGCACCAACCAAGGAGGCAATCAACATGAGCCTCTAAGGACGACAAAGTGACAGTCCCACATCACAGGTAAGAGTAATGACTAGGGACCAGCAGACCTGAGTTCACTTGGCCACAGCATTCAGCAAGGCTTAGTTGTCATTATTCTGTGTATTCACTAGTCCTCACACCCTGTGAAAGAGACAAGATCATTTGCTTCCCCATTTTAGAGATGAATAAGTCAGGGTTTAGGGGAGTGGAGGCTGGTGGAGACCTGGGTTTCAAGCTCAGGCTTCAGCTTCCCTTGTTCAGTGTCCTTTACTGCTACAGCAGACAGGCTCCCGTGAATGTTAATTTAGGATCCAATTCGGAGCAGTGATTACCACCAGGAAGGGGCCAGATGGACAAGCAGACAGCCATCTGCCTCCTACCTGGGTCACCTGCCCCCAGGCCCCTTGTTAGGAATTAGTCATTATGTCAAAAGCAAAGATATGTCAGGAAAGAACCTCTCTGGCAAGCATGAATGCAGGAATTAGTTTATCAAATGACTCGCCCAGAACTGAGGGACCAAGACCAAGGAGAGGAAGATTTCATGAGTGAATAGGTTTTCTCAAAGTGAATAGAGCACTGTATTTCACTCTACTATTTGAGAAAAGGAAGAAGAGGGAGAGAAAGAGAGAGGAGGGAGGGGGAGAGAGAGGGAGAAAGGGAGGGGAGGAGAGAGGGAAGGAAAGGAGGGAGTGGGGATGAGAGAGGAGGGAAACTATCAAGAACTTTCCCTGTGCTCATCACCATTATCTGAGGGCACCATTGCCACAACATTGTGACATGGGTGTTATCACCCCATACAATAAGTACACAGGCTTGGAGAATTAAAAGAACATACTTGGTCATCACATGAGAGAGACAATGATTCAAGTTTATCAATGATTTTTTCCCTACCATGCTACATGTTTCAATATCAGTCATTTTTTAAAAAACTCTTTATTTTAGAATAGTTTTAGATTTACAGGTAAATTACAAAATTAGTACAGAGAATTCCCACATACCTTTCAACTAGCTTATTCTATTGTTAACTACTTATCACAATTAATAAACTATTATTAACTAAAGTCCATACTTTATTCACATTTCCTTAATTTTAACCTCTCTCTTTCTAGATTCCATCTGGGATACATATTACATTTAGTCATCCATCACATCTCCTTAGGTTCCTCTTAGCTGTGACCATTTCTCAGACTTGCCTTGTTTTTAATGACCTTGATACTTTTGAGGAGTTCTGGTCAGGTACTTTACAGAAGGTCCCTCACTTGGGATTTGTCTGATGTTTCCTCATGATTAGATATAGGATATGGATTTTTGGAAGGAAGACCACAGAGCTAAAGTGCCATTCTCATCACATCATATCACGATACATTGATCAAGTACTTTTATAACACGACTCAATCACTGCTGATGTTAACCATGTTCACCTGGCTGAGGTTGTGTTTTTCAAGTTTTTCCACTGGAAAGTTACTTTTATCCACATTTTCGTGCTTTATTCTCTGGAAGGAAGTTATTATGCACATCCCGCTCTTAATTAGTAGGGAGTTATGCTTCCAGTCCTTGAGGGCAAAGTGACACGGGAGGTTTGTCTATTCTCCTCCATTCATTCATTCAAAGTGTGTTTATATCAGCAGGGACTCATGGACACTTTATAACTTGGGTTATAATCCAATACTGCTTTCATTTGTTTTTCAAATTGTTTCAACGTTGGTCACTGAAAGCTCTTCATTCAGCTCCCATGTTGCCTTGACATAGCCCCATCATTGTGGCTTTTTTGAGCACTTCCTTAGTTTTTGGTTCTACAGGAGGCCCAGGCTCATTTTGTGTACTTCCTGCCTGAATCCTAGAATGAGTCATTTTTCCAAAACACCCTGACTTCTTTTACAGAAAACAGTATTAGAAACCGAGATCTGGGGCTGGATGTGCTCATAGCTACTGGGGTGCCATTTCTCAGCTGACTTGGTGAGGAAATAAATGTGTATTATTAACTTGTGTATATATGCATACCTAAATATTTCAATATATAACCATCTGTATCTATATGAAGTTAAACATGGGCTCACACTGGTGCCTCCGCTCTCCTCTATTATTATCTGGATCATTCTAGTCTTCTCCCACTCCAACAGTGAGAACCTAACAGCATTCACTTTTATTCTCTTCATTTCATTCTGACTAGCTGTTTCACAGTGGACCCTCTGCTCAGCAAAGTCCTAAAGACCCTTTATATCTCATATTTTGGCTTCAATGTCTCTTCTTTTTTAAGATTTTATTTATTCATTTTGGAGAGAGGAAAAGAGAAGGAGAGGGAGAGAAATATCAATGTGGGGTTGCCTCTCATGCGCCACCTACTGGGGACCTGGCCCACAACCCAGGCATATGCCCTGTCTGAGAATCTAACTGGCAACCCTTTGGTTCACAGCCCCTGCTCAGTCCACTGAGCTACACCAGCCAGGGCTCAATGGTCTCTTGATTATCTCAGGTTCCTGCTACTTCTTTCCAAGCTTGATGATAAACTCCTTTATAATAATTCTTCCAGGACTTTATACATCCAAAGCATAAGAAAATAGTAAGTAATTGATTTAATGGGCAACAAATCCAACCTCATGAGAGAGATCATTTTCACAGTCAAAAATATGATGTTTCTAATTGTTTCTGTCTCTGTTTATCTAGTATCAGTTTTAATTTCTTAATTAACTCTGAACTCTCAACTCGCCTTGTATCTTAGTCAGGTAAGTTCTTAGTTTAGGTAAGTTCTGTCAAAGGCAGTGACTTATCAATGATCTAGAGTTATCAAATATCTTGCCCCTGCTTCCCACGGTCTCCACAGATGGCACCTGAGGTCCAGGGTGGCCAGGACCAATTCACAGCACCATGAGGAGGAGTTAGCTTCTGCTCACCAAACCTAACCTGTGTCTCCTGACCCCACTCAATGCCAATGCGATGGTCCCATCTGTTTCTCTTTATACTCTGGATCAACTCCCTTTTGGATACTTCCTGGAAAGGCTTTAGCAAAGAGGAAAGATTAAATTATCCCCAAGCAAATTGTAAATTGTGTACCATGCTGCTTGTATTAGTTAAGCTTCTTTAGTCAAAGGTATAAGAGGAAATATTTGGAAAATATTGATGTGGATTTTACATGCACATTACCTGATCTTCTCCGTAGTCAGCCAAGCTGTTCACCTTTCTTGGCAGCAGGTAGGGAATGAGGTGAGCAGAGAAGAAATTAGATTCTTAGAGAAGGAATGCAAAGAAAGGTAATAGTCAGCTATTAACATTTTAAAGCAAGGCAGTATGTTTGAAAGTCTAAATTTCTTTTGTTTCCATTTTCACATCAGCTTGATATAGAATTTTTCCCATGGTGTAATTGATAAGACCATAAAACTACAGGCAGAAAAGAAAGGACATAAAATAGAAGAAGTAAAGGAGAAATCCATCACTTTTAAACCAAGGTTCTGGAAGACGGAATGTAGGTTGAAGACAGAGAGACAAGAAGAAACAGAGGTGGAGAAGTGACAGTCACATTATGTTTTGCTCCTCTTCCTGGGCTGAAACCCTGACAAGTCTGAGAACAGTTAGGGCAGAGGGGTCCTGGCCACTCTCTATTTGGAATCCTGGGAGGAAGTCACCTGGTGAGCCAGGCACCTCATGTCCATAGAAGTTGGGGATTGGCCCCACCAAAGTAAAGCTCAATGGTACAGCATGGTCAGAAAGAGACAACCAGAGCTCAGCTCTCCCAAGCTGCCCTCTCTTTCTATCTGATATGTGGGAACCCAGGAGCTTCCACTGGGCCCTGAAAAGGGGAAGCAGAAGGAAGCTGAGTCTGACAGCCAGCTTTTCAAACGTGGGATCTATTTTGCTTAGGGGTGACTCAGCAGAAAAGAATGGCTTCTACTCCACACCCTATCTGACTCCAACCAGAAGCCAGCGGAGGACACGCAGAGGCTCAGTGGAGGTTTGAGAGCCATCATTGATGTGGTGAGGTTGGCAGCCAGGAAGTAGTGGAGCCTCTGCCAAGCCTAGAGAGACCAGATTGCAAGTAATACCAGCTTTGACTTTAGACACAAATGCCAACAGGGCAAGCATCCCTCTAGTGGACAAAGAACATTGCCATGAAAACAGGAGACAATGTCATGGATTGGTATCAGCCGATATTGTGTAAACTCTAAAAACCCTTCCCTTCCCACTGCCAAGAGGACACAGCAAGCCACAACCCTGTCCCACTCACTAAGGGCCATCTTGATGAGGAGCAGGACTATGGTCAGAAATCTGTGGTACAGACTTTTCACCTAAGGAGACTAAGCCTCATCTAAAAGGAATGCTTGAAAGTATTGTTAAGGGACTAGCTCTTTGAGATTGTCCTAAAATAAAATTAAATTTCATGTGGCAGCTCTGATCCATAAACTCCAACCAACTTAGTCAAGAAAGGAAGTATTATGGAAGACCCCTGGGCAGTTCACGGAGTTGAAGGAAGAGCTGCAGCAGGAGCCTGGGGTGGTGGTGGGGAGAGGACTCTAACTGGGGGAAATGGAGGAGGGACAGCCCTCCAGGAAGGAGAGATGCTGTTACTAGAAACAGAGGGAAGGGATACTGAACAGGCTAATATAACATATGTTCACAGCTTTTCCCTTAGTAAAGAAGGAGGCCTGGTCCAGGAAATAATCATTCATTCATTCATTCATTCAACAACTATCTACTGAGTTGAATGAAAAAGAGCAAGACTACAAAGTTGAATGAGTCCTGGCCCCTGCCCTCAAGAGCTTACAACCCAGTGGGAGGGGCCAGCAGGAAAAGCTGCATCACCTGCCTAAAAGGCTGAACAATGTTATGGGCCAAGAACAGCTGTTGTTGTAAGAATGAAAGGAAAAAACAACTACTTCTCCTTGGAAGCTTCAGTCAACCTTGGCATTTGATCTGTGTCTTGAAAGTATACTAGTTAAAAAGAAAGGAAAGAAGGTATTATTTTTAAAGGCAGACGCATGAGAAAAAGCATAGTGGTGGGAAAGAGAGTACACCATTAGGTGAGTGCCAGTAACCAGGCATGGGTGTGTTAAAGAGCAAAATTCGACCAAGTAAATTTGAAGATCTTAATGGCTTTATTAAGAATCGAGCATCATCTCATGTAGCAACTAGAAGAGCACTCTGAGAGGTTGTACAGAATGGATGGTTTTATAGAAAGAAGGGTATAGCAGGGGAGTTGCTAGCAAAAGAAAAGATTATTTTTTGACCAGGACAATTTTGTGGGGGGAGAGAATGGCAAGGATCATGCATATTGCACCTTATTCCTGTGGTGGGGGGCAGGGGTGGAGAGGACTCACTAGACAGATTACCTCATTGGTATTTACCAGAATATTTCAGACTGGTTGATTAATATTACATTTCTAGTAATGGTAGAAACAGCAGTTAAGTTAGGTATTAAGTCTAGGTTTGGTATCATGGGCTTTAGCGCAAGTGATACCATTTGGGGACCTCTGGTTTTCTCTTCAACAGTTTTTGCACAGAATTCTTGATGAAATGTTGAAGATAGGAAGCTGAAAAGAATGGCCAGAAAGAACACATTTTAAATTCAAGGCAAGTGAGTGTAGCTTCGTCCTATAAAGCTACACAGTCTTTCAAAATGAGATCTTCATTTTGGAACATTCACCCTTGCAGCAGTGTGGGGAAAGAATTTGGAAAGAAATGGAAGACTCTAGCTGGTGGAGGAAAGGACAAAGGGAGAATAGGGCGATGGCATGTCAGAGTTGTCAGAGGTATTAAGGGCATTGGCAAGTGTCCTAAATCCATTGCAGCTGCCTATCAAAGACCAGTTCATCAACAGACACCCTGGATGTCTCTACACTTGACTTTTCAGGGGCTTCAGCCCTATCATTATTTCCCTGGCTTTTCCTCACAAATCTCTCTTCTTCTTGGTGGCTCATGCCAAAATGCAAATGTACCCTGGCATCTCTCATCTCTAAAAATATTCTTTTTTTAATAGTTCATTCTTATTGTATTTTCCCATTACCATTTATCTTCTCTATATCCTCTTCTACCTCCTCCCACCCTCCTCCTAAAAATATTCTTGATGCCCTAGCCTACTGCCCAATCTTTCTGCTCCCCTTCCTTAACAGGGGCTTTTATCCTCAGGTTCTTCTCACAGTTGCAACAGGGCCACTGTAGTTCCCACCGTCCTGTCTGCCATCTGAGCAGAAAAAGGGAGAAAGACAGCTGAGCCAGTCCCCTTAAAAGAGCTGCTATAGGAGTCCCACCTAATGCCTCTGCTTACTGCTCATAGACTTTCCCAAATGGCAAGGGAGAGTGGAAAACACAGTTTGTTCATTGACCGTTTTTTTGTCCCAAGAAAAGGTTAATAAAGAGTAAGAGGAGAATGGGTATGCCGTAGGCAACCAGGAGTCTCTGCAGTACTTCCTTTGATTCCCTTCTAGTATACCTGCATTTCTCTGAATACAGTTTCTCAAAGGAGATATCAACATATATCACCTCCACTTCCTCATTTCCCCTTCTTTTTTCCAACAGTCTGGGTTCTATCCACATGTTGCTAAATCCATTGGACAGACCACTCCTTATACTCAACTTCTCTGTAGCAGTCAAATATTTCTCTACGAAACACTGTCCTTCCTCTCTCAGATTCCTCACCATACTACTCTGTTCATCTTCCCAAACCTCTCCTATTGTCTCACCAGTTCCTTCTGCTTTACTCAGTGTTATTCAATACAACTTCAGGTTTCTCCTGTCTTTCTTCTCTTCTCTCTCTACAATCTTGTCCTAAATAATCTCATCCAGTCCCACGGCTTTAAATACGTCCGTATGCTGGTGACTCTCATATTCAAACCTCCAGCCAAGACCTCATCTTGATCTTCAGTCTCATGTATTCAGTTGCCTACGTGGCATCTCAAACTCCGTCCTCTCATCAGCTTAGCGCATCCAAACTAACAGTCTTCAATCCTCCGGCCTCCGCCCCATACCCGCTTCTACTCCAATTTCCCCTTCTCTGTAAATGGGTCTCTGCCCATCTGGTTTGCGGGCCAAAACCCAGAAAAACCTATTTTGACCTTTTGGTCTCCCATACCTCCCATCCATCACCAAGTCCTGCCAATTTAACCACGAATATTTTGTCAACTTATTTTTATTGCCACTCTTTCCTAAACGACTCTCTTTCCTAAACTACCACAATGTCATTCTAGTAGCTTCTCCTTTCTTCACTCTTGCTCCCCTTCAGTCCAACCTACACAGAGCTCCGAGTAATTTTTTAGTATTTTAATTTGGATTATGTTAGTTACTGAGTACCTAATGAGCAGCAGGCACTATACTGTGTATAGAGTATATAGTCAGGAGAAGGGAAACAAACCACAAGTACAAGTAATGAATTCAGAATCCCACAATGCCTTCTTATTACAGTTAGAATAAAGCTTACTCATTAATAATTTTTATATTGATTACATGGTAAAATGATAATATGTTGGATACATTGAGTTAAATAAAATTATTAAAATTTGAAAAAAGAATAAATCTAAACTCCGTACCTGGATTCTCCAGCCTTCCCCTTACCTGATGCTCCAGGTAAATTGGTCTTCTGTCAGTTCCTTCCACCTGGAACTCCTCCATTGGCTCCTCACATGACTGATTTCTTCTCATCCTTCATGGCTCAACCTAAATATCAACTCAGAGAGACATTCCTTTATCACTCTAAGATAAGACACTGCTTCGCACTGTCATCTACCACAGCACCCTGCTCATTTCTAATATGGCACTGACCTGAGTTTGTAATAGTTGGCAAAATTTTAGTTGCAAATTTATTCTTCATTACTTTACTTGTACTTGTGGTTTGTTTCCCTTCTCCTGACTATATGCTCTATACATAGTATAGTGCCTGCCGCTCATTAGGCACTCAATAACTAAATGATTGTTAAATGAGTGTTTGGAACAAAAAGGTAAGCATACAATATCACATTTAATCTCTTCAAAAGCCTGGTCATTTAGGTATTTTTATCGCCATTTTATAGATGAGTAAACTGAGGGTCAGAGAACTTCAGGGACTCCTAAGGAGTAAGTAGTGAAGCAGGAATCCAAAGCCAGGTCAGGTAGACTCCAGAGCCTCTTCCTCCTCACCAGTCTGTCTCCACATACACCATCTCTCCAGGACATCAGTCATACCACTGGGTTGTTTTTGTGGTTTGTAGTTGACAAGAACGTCAAGAAAACAATACCAGTTGTTTAATATGAGACAAAATAATTAAAAAGTCATTCCAGATTTCATTATCTTCCCACAAGTAGTTGGAACTCATTAAAATTTTGATTCTAAGGCAGGAAGAAATCATTTTAATTAGCAATGGGACAGACTTTCCCTCAGCAACAAGAAGTCCAGAATCTCAATTTATGCTGGAGGAGTCTCTAAGTAGCAAGAAAAGTGGCTGTTTCCATGAAGAATGGAGAAAATACAGAAGTTGGCCCCAGGTCCTTTGCAACTTCCTAAAGACTTTCTGTACCTCTCAAAGACTAAAACTGTGGTGGCCAGTTTTACCACAAATATTTCCTGTTAGATTAGTTGAGTTTTTATTCTCTTCTTTCACATTGATCTGTGTAAGAAGGTCAGAAAGGGCAAAGTCAGGCTAGAAAGCAATAATTATACTTCTCCTTTCATTTCTTTTTATTATTATTTTTTTTAGAGAGAGTGAAAGGGAGAAAGAAAAAGAGGTAGAGAAACATCAATGCATGAGAGAAATATCAATGGGTTGCCTCCCAGCCCGCAACTGAGACATGTGCCCTGACTGGGAATTGAACCAGCGACCCTTTGGTTCTCAGGCTGGTGCTTAATCCACTGAGCCACACCAGCCAGGCTCCCTTCATTTTTTTTTTACACTTGCTACTTATGTTACATCATTCTTGTCATTTCAGTTGGCATTTTAACAACTCTAAGAAGTCTTGCTGTTAAGAAACCTTTTTATTGTGGTTTGTATGAGCCAAGGGTTCTGTGGTCAAATATTCGACCATAGAATTCTTTCCCAATAATTTGTGTAAGGGTTGTCTCCAAAGTTGGCCACCAGCAACTACTCCCATCCTTGTGTGCATATGCTGTTCCTCCCATCAACAGAGTGTCTCTCTCTTCTTCAGGGTGGGGCAGGGGTAATGGGGGTGTGGGGGGAAGCGTTTTCAGAAACATCTATAAAGGACACATGGACAAAACCAAGGAGGGGGTGGGATCAGGGGTAGGAGGTGGGGATGGCTGGGCTGGCGGGGGAGTGGTGGGGGAAAATGGAGACAAGTGTACTTGAACAGCAATAAAAAAATAAATAAAATAAAATTATATGTTAAAAAAACAAAATCGTAAGTTAAAATAAAAAGTTACCCAAATAATAGTATAACAAACATTAGTATACTTACAAGCTAAGTAACAAATGTTTACAATTGTTAATATTTAGCCATATTTGCTTTATCTACATAAAGATTTATAGATGTTTTCAAACAGTTGTCATATTTAATAAAAAGACAGTTTTTACAAACAGAACATCTAAAGCAAAATCATTAAAAAGTCATTCAGTTGCCCATGAGTGAAGAGCAGATCCCTGAGAGGCGGTCCAAGCCTTCTGTGATCTGGATCTTAGCAACTTCTTTTTCAGATCATCTGTTTCTGCCCCCTATCTTCACAGTCTTTTCCAGCCAGGCTGAACTGCTTTAAATTCTAGGATCAGCATCCAGCTTTCTCTCTCCTTCCTCTGGATCTGTGCACATACTGTTTGTTTGCCTGCTACATTTCACACGATGCAGCTTCATCTGGCTAATACCTACTTCGCTCCAGGTGTTCCCGACACTCAGGCTGCTTAGGCTTTTCCACCGCATGCTCCCCCTGGTACTCCTGTTAGAACTCTTCAAGCATGGCTGCGACATAATAAGAAACACATATTTGGCCTCTGCCCCCATCACCTCCAACCCTCGCCACCCCCACCATCATCCCACCCGCACTTTCTGGAAACAACCAAAATTCTTGGAATCTCCAAACTGATAAGTACCTTTTATATAACATTCTTTGATGACTGGTGGCTAGGGTCTCCTGCATAGCCTCAGGATGGGACCTGGTTGCCAGGGAAACCAACCTTATAATTAGAGAGTTAAAGAACTTTCAGTTCCACTTCCCAATGTCTGGGGACACAAAGAGGGGCTGGAGTTTAAATCAATCACTAACGGCCAATGATTTAAGCTATCAAAAAATAAAAATAAACAAAAAATAAACAAAAAAGAAAAGAATAATCACACTTATGAAATGAAGCCTCCAGTCTATCGCCATACCACCCTGAATGTGCCCGATCTCATCTGAAAAGAAGCCTCCATAAAAAAGAAAAACCCTCTAACTGTAAATAAATTAAAAAATAAGCTCAAGTTGGGCACCACTTTCCATGGACCCTAATAAAAAAGAAAAATCCTAACTGGGGAAGGTCAGGTGGAGATGCCAGGAGGGTGGTTGGTGTACCTGGAAAAGAAAGGGAAGCTCTGCACCCCTTCCCACACACCTTGTCCTGTGCATCTGTTCTATCTGGCTGTGTCTGTTACAATAAACTGGTAATCCAGTAAGCAAACTGTTTTACTGACTTCTAAGAGCTAGTCCAGCAAATTGTCAAACCTGAGGAGAAGTCATGGGAATCCCTAATTTATAGCCAGTCAATCAGAAATACAGATTACAACTTGGGACTTGCAATGGTCATTTGAAGTAGTCTTGTGAAACTGAGCCCTTAACCTGTGGGATATGACCCTAACCCAAGGTAGACAGTGTCAGACAGAATTCAGTTAAATTGTAGGCCACCCAGTCAGTGTCCACAGAGAACTGGAGAATAGCTTGGCATGGACATCCACGTGTCTGGTGTCAGACATGTCAAAGGTAGTCAGGGAAAAGCAGGAATTTTCCTGTAGCTGGTGAGTAGGAAAATTTTCTTTTATATAGCATACATCTCTCTCCACCGTTATAGCTGACCTAGATGATAAGCACTGTAGTTCACTGTATTTCACTGTTCTCTGTATCTCCCGTACCTAACCAGGGCTTTCCACATACTAACTGCTCAGTGAATACTCGTTGAAAGAATAAATTTATGAAGAAGCACTAAATTACAAAGGCATTACAGAATGGAAGCACTGAATGCCCTTGGCAAAGCTTTCCCTCTTTTGGCCTTAGTTCCCCCATTTGTGCTCAATGATCTTCAGGGTTTCTCCCAGACTTCAACTTTCCACAGTGTGGGAATAGCTTCCTCAGTTACTAAATGCCCAGCAGTTCCTATGGCAACCACAGGTTCTATGGGCCCAGACCTGTAGAACTTCACTCTGAATGAACCAGGCACTACAAAAGTCCAGAGACCCTCCCTTTTCCCAGAAGACACCCAGAGGCAGATTATATGATGAGTCTTCTCTTCACCCCAGGCCTGTTTTGAGGCCCCCGGAGATTGAACAAATGGTTGCTAATGAAACAGCAACCCTCCCAGAAGTCTTTTTCTTCTCTGAGATGGCCACTCTGGAGTATCCGGATAAACTCCTAGAGCATTCAGGACAGGCTCCTAATGAAAGCTGACACAAGGGTGGAGGGAGAAGGGAGGCACTGGGAAATAACGTTAGGTATGAACTCTGGCATCTGCAGTGACCTGGTTTCACTGAGAACAGCTCACCTGATGTTCGTGTAAACCAGGGGGAGTCGTTGTTATTGTCTCTATTTCATAGATGAAGAAATTAAAACTTAGCTCAGAGAATTCCAAAGAATATCTAAGGCTTTGGCTGGTGTGGCTTTGCTGGCTCCAGAGTCCTCCTGTGACCAAAAGGTGGCAGGTTTGATTCCCCGGCAGGGCACACACCTCCATTGCAGGTTTGGTCCCCGATGTGGGCGTGTACAAGAGGCCACCTAACAATGTTTCTCACATCAGTATTTCTTTCTCTCCCTTCCTCTCTCTGAAAGCAATGAAAAAAATTTCCTCAGGTGCGGAAAAAAATACTAACAATAATTAAAAATAAGATTTGCTGAGGTCACAAATTTAGTTGCGAAAAGGGTGATTTAAAGCTCAATCTGATTTCAAAGCCTGTGCTCCAAACCACCAAGTGTTACTGCCTCATAATTAAAGCAGGTTCCAGTGAGAACTTAGCACTATGTGTTTGGAGAAAATAGGGTTCCTGGAACTGCCCAGGAATCAGGGCCTCAGCAGCAGCCTGACTTCCAGATCTAAAGATAATTTACCACTGTCTGGAGCTGATTGCAATGGCCAATGGGGTGGATAAGACAGAACCTTAGGATATTGCAGGCACTGGCAGAATTCAAAGACGCACAATTATGAAGACGGCCACACCATCTTAAAACCTGACTTCTCACCTTGAGTTCATTTACTTTCTGCGAAAGACCCATGAGAAGGAGGTTATCATACTCATTTTACAGATGGACACACTTGAGGCTTAAAAAGGTGACTTGCTCAAAACTAAGTAGCACATAAGCATTTGTAAAAAAAAGCTTGTTTTAGTTCGGGGTGCCCAACCTGCAGCCTGCAGGCCACAGGCAGCCCAGGGCAGCTGTGAATGTGGCCCACCACAAAGTCGTAAATTTACTAAAACACTATGAGATTTGTTTTGTGATTACGTGTCACATAAAATAAACGTACGTACACTCTCGCTCTTTGTACGCATGCATGGGTTCAGCTTTACAGTAGTGTGTGGCTTCCAGTGTGTTATCTTCCAAGTGCAGACAATAGAATGACATCACTAGACGTTACTTGTGCCCGTGGTGACTTAGCGAGGCAACAATGATCAATAATACTTCAAGCTACCATTGCAATGTTAGGCGTTTGTTGTTATTTAGAAGTCAGGTAAGCATTCTTATTTGATTATTAAGGGTACTTCCACACTTCGGCGGCACCTCACACATCTCCCACCACCTTTACAGTGCCCCCCCCAACACCTCGCCCAGCATCGACAGCCAAGAGGGCTGTGGAAGGACCCAAACCTTGCTTTCTGTTTTCCTGCAAATTAATTTTCATAATATGAGTAAATAAAACCCTTTATCTATTATTACTTTTTAAATCCCAAAATGGCTTCTACAACATCTCAAAAGCAAAAAGAACCCCCAAAAAGACAAATTATAGATGAAGGGAGATTGTTCAATGAAAAGTGGACAGATGACTACTTTTTTGTCGAGGCAAATAGTAAGGCAAATGGTAAGGCACTCTGTTTAGTTTGTAGGGAATTTGTGCAAGTTTTCAAACTGTAATTTGAAAAGGCATTACATACAAAAACATGCTGCCAAATTCAACGCATATGAAGGATTGTGTCTAGGACAAAATAACGGAACTGAAAAAAGTCTGTCTTCTCAACAAAGATTTTTCAAAAAGTTACGACTCAGGTGGATGCCATTGTAAAAGCTAGTTATGTGGTAGCACATTTAATAGCAAAAATATAAAAACCATTTACTGATGGTGAGTTTATTAAGCAATGTAGAGAAAGCGTGGCAGATGTAATTTGCCCTAAGAAAAAGGGGGGTATTTCTAGAATCGTTTTGTCTCACCAGACTATAGCCAGGCAAAGTGAAGAAACTGGAAAATCCATCGAAAGATGTTTGAAGAGTAAAGCTGCTAATTACACATTTTATGCTTTGGTGATGGATGACGGCGCTGATGCTACAGATGCAGCTCAACTTGCCATTTTTATTAGAGGTATTGATGACGAATATAATGTCACTGAAGAAACGGCTCCATTAGTGCCATTAAAAGACACAACTAAATCAAGAGATTTATACAAAGCAGTAGAAAATATGTTAAAGCAATTTTCTTTGTCCATTGTCAGCACATCTGGTAGAGTTACTGATGGTGCCCCGGTGAGGGCAGGTAAAAGAGGGGACTTGTAAAAACAATAGAAGACGATGCAGTTGCCGCCCAAAACTCACGTTTGATGAAGTATCACTGCATAGCACATCAAGAGACTTTATGCACTAGAGCTTTAAAAATGGATAACATCATGCAAATCATCATCAAGACTGTGAATTTCATAAGAGCCAAGGGATTGAATCATCGCCAATTCAGGAATTCCTTAAAAGTGCTAATGCTGACTCTGGTGACATCATTTACGTTTCAGGAGTAAGAGGGCTAATGGGAGGCCAAAGGTTGAAAAGATTTTAATGATTAGTGACGTGTTATCAAGTTGTCTATGGTATCAAACAACAAATTTGTGCTGGAACTTGATGATGAAAACTGGCTTACAAATTTAGCGTTTTTAGTGGATTTAACTGCTCATTTAATGAGTTAAACATGAGTCTTCAAGGTGAAAACCAACTTATCAACACCATGTTTCAAACGATAGCAGCGTTCCAGATGAAACTGAAATTATGGCACGCTCAAATTAAGGCAGTTTTACGCATTTGGGCACGCTGGCTAAACACGGTCCTGTGAACAGCGAAAACTATGCAGCCTTGCTTTTCGATTTGATACAAGAATTTGAAAACAGATTTCAAGATTTCTGGGAAAACAATCAATATTTTGCTATATTGGCTACTCCATTTTCAGTTGACATAAATATATTACCTGCCAATTTTCAAATGGAATGCATAGAGCTGCAATCTGATGTTCGACTTAAAGAAAAATTTGAAAATTTGATTGTGTCTCTTTACTGGACCTTCATAAGTCCTATCTTCCCAGAAACAACTATCTCTTGCTTCACAATCACACCTGATTCATGTCTTCGGTATTTGGCAGCACACACATTTGTAAGCAACTATTTTCAAGAATGAAACACATTAAGAGTGAAATTAGAACCAAAATATCTGATGAGCACCTTGAGAACTCACCAAGAACTGCAACTACTTCTATCAAACCAGATATTGATGCACTAGTTTCTCAACTACAATGTCAAACATCCCACTAGTTTTATGTTGCCCTCTTTCCTTTTACTTTTATAATAAAAAATATTTTTTAAAAACATCACTGATGTTCTGTTACTTAGATACATACATTTTCTATAATAGTGATCACAAACTTGGGACCTGCTTGACAATTTTAAAACATAATCAAAAGGGCCACTGCGCAGTTAGGGTTATTATGTGAGAACTGTTTTGCTTATCTGTGGTGATGGGTATCAGGAAAATTATGCGCGGACTTTTTTTTGCTCATCAGTTTTCCTTAGTGTTTGTGTACTTAATGTGTGGCCCAAGACACCTCTTCTTCTTCCAGTGTGGCCCAGAGACGCCAAAAGGTGGGACACCCTTGCTCTAGATCTTCTGATTATAAATCTAATGTTCCCAGCACTAAAATTTTAATCCTCTCTAGTCACAGAAGGCACAGCCAGCAGCATAGATGATGATGACAATAGAAAACATTTAATGAGACCTATGTGTCCAAAAGGCTGGAAATTTAAGGTGCTCTCCTAACATTAAATATTCTCTCCTGCCCTGGCTGGTGTGGCTCAGTGGATTGAGTGCCCACCTGCAAACCTAAGGGTTGCCAGTTTGATTCCCAGTCAGGACACAGGCCTGGGTTGTGGGCCAGGTCCCCAGTAGGGGGTGCACAAGAGGCAACCACACATGTTTCTCTCTTCCTCCCTCCCTTCCCCTCTGTTTAAAAGTAAATATTTTTTTATTTAAAAAAGAAATATATATTTGGTCTTTGACCCACTTCAGGCACAAAACTTCTAAAACTCTTGGTATTTCCTAAATGATGAGAGCAATAAAGATGTCTTTTGTTATGTTAATGCGGTGACTTTTGCATTAGATTTAAGAGTGGAGGCTGGTAGCCAAGGGAGCCAACCAAGTGATTGGAGGGTTGGAAATTTCAGTCACACCCCCTGATCTTTAAGAAGGAGCAAGAGGCTTGAAATTTAGTTCAGTTGCCAATAGACAATGATTTAATCAAACATGACTATGTAACAAAGCCTCCATAAAAACCAAAAAGGACAGGGTTCATAGAGCTTCCAGGTTTGTGAACATGTTATCAGACAGGGGCCTGGCCCTGAGCAGGTCTGCCTAGGGCTAGTTGGTAGTATGTTGGTGCTTGACTTCGTGTAGGGAAGATTTCACAGCACAAATCCAGGTGACTATTAGAATATATTTATTAAAGCTGGAGACAATGAAACCAGAAAGGGCTTAGCATAGAAGAAGCAACAGGGGAGGCCTGCCTTAGCTCAGTGGAAGTCAGAAGGGGGCCTTGAAGACGGGTTCAGGGGATCAGCCTGGGACAAGCTGCTGCTGCCCATTGAATTAGAGTTTAGGAGACACGTGCCTGTGGGAAGGAAGTGGGGGAAGAAGAGGGGAAAGGGAATGGCAAGGGCTGCTCTCCCGAGGGACAGCATGTGCGTGTATGTTCCTTTTCGGTCCTTTGGCTTGAGTTTTTCTCTTTCTTGCAGGCAGGAATCTTAGGGGAGGTCTCAAGGGAGGGTTTCAGCAGAACATTCATCAGTTCTCCTGGTGCGCCCTTTCAGGGTCATGGTCTCCACTGATTGGTCAGTGACAGGGCAGGGGTCTTAGGTCATTGCAGCTGGTCCTGGCATCACCCACCTGGTTTTCCTGCTCTTCTGATCGTGGAGCTGGAACACAAACAGGGCCTAGATGTTCTCTCCAGGGAGGTGACCTTCTGCATCTGGCTGTGAATTGCTCAGCCATTGTGTTCAGCTGTCTGTCTCAGTTTCCCTACTCTGCTTGCCAGTGAAATTTCCTAGCTTCTTACTATCCTGTCTCAAGCACATGGAGATTTGGGGAAGAGTGGTGTGCTCAGAGATGATACGGAAGCTGTGTTCCCTTACCCCATACTTTGCCTTGTGTATCTCTTCATCTGCCTATTGATTTATATCCTTTAATGTCTTTTGTAATAAATGAGCGATCTAGTGAGTAAACTAGTCCCCTGAGTTCTGTGAGCCCCTCTAGTAAATTAACCTAACCCAAGGAGGGGGTCATGAAAATCTCTGATTTATAGCCAGTGGGTCAGAAACACAGGCAGCAACCCGGGCTTTTCACTGGTCTGTGAAGTCTTGTGGGACTGAGCCCTTAACCTGTGGAATCTGATGCTGTCTCCAGATAGATAGCGTTAGAATCAAGTTGAATTATAGGGTACCCAGCTGCTGTTGAGGAACTCTTGGTGTGAGACTCCCCCCTCCCCACATGCACACACTGGACTGGGTTCTCAGCACAGTTTGTGAAGGGACTTATCCAAGGTCGCACAGTAAGTCGCTGAATTTCAACTCAAAGTATATCTGATTCTAATCTCCTCTACAGGAAAACCAGATCTGTAAAGAACTGGCAAAATTTTGGTTTCTCTTTACCTTGCTCATGCTCTGATAGATTCTGCATCTCAGTAAGCCCTCACTTACAGGGTCCAAGCCCTTTCATCTGTGTCAGTGTTTGGGCTGCATGTGACCCAAAATAACAATAACTTAACGGTTGAACAGTATTTTTCTTTCACGTAAGAAGTTTCCAGAACTAGGTAGCCCAGGACTGGCCTGGCAATTTTAGAACGATCGGAAACCCAGGTCCTAACCAGCACTCTCCTCTGCCGTTCTTGTGATGTGGCCCTCTTTTTCAGGGCCCAAGTGTGTGCTAGAATTTCAGCTTTTGTGCCCAAGTTCCAAGCAATAAGCTAGAGGAAGAAATGAAAAGCAGTGTGCTCCCTTTTATTAAGAGACTTCCTGGAATCTACAAACTTGGTCGCGTGCAGCTTCAAAGGAGGCTGGTTACCACATCATTCAACAGGGCATTCTGTTGCTAAGGGGGGAGGGAAGAATGGACAACAGAGCAAGGAACCAACAGGTTAGTCAAACCTTCCTTCAAGACTCAAAATTGTTTCACCTCTTCCTTGAAGCCCTTCTGACCACAAAAGCCCATGTGAACTCTGAACTCTTATCACACTTATTAATGTGGCTTTTAGCGTGCACTTTACTAGTTTCTGGATTATTTATGTGCCAGATACAACAAGTATAGGAATGATGTGGGATAAGTATATCTGGGTCGTGGAAATGGATATAGGTACGGACATTATAGAGCTAGATGTAGATGTAAAAAATGTCAATGTAGGATACGTCCAAACCTATAAGAACCTGTATGAATTTTTATGAGTTTATTTGAGCCAAACTATCAACAATTGCCTGGAAGCAAAATCTCAATGGATCAAGAAAATACTCCAGAGAATGGCAGTTCTCAATGGAGGAGGCATAAGGGGGTTAAATGAAATCCATTAGACCAGGAAGGTGGGAGAAAGCGGAGCTGAGAAATCTCTAGGATTGGATAAAAAGTAAAATGAACAGACACACACTTCTTTTACATTTGTGAGTACAGGACAGTTAACAATCAACAATTAGCACAATAACAATAACAATGAGGGGTGTGTGGTCTCTGCTCTGGTGAGGTGGTTGTGCTTTGAGGGGTCCAGAATAAAGGAAGTTACTTTGATATTCTAAAGGTATGTTACCAGATGTGTTATATTAGATGCCAAAAGACAACAGACAGGCTCAGTTAAGTAAAGATTGACCTTTGTTAGGGAAAAATACTGGCCTAGGACAGGACTACCCACCATGAACTGCTTTGACTTAGAAAGTTTCCATTTCAGACCGTGCTCTGTGGTTACTTTGGTCCCTGAGTTTGTAAGGCCACCACGCAGGCCTCCCCTGAGCTTGTCAGATTTAGTATGTAGCCCCTGTTTTTGCCCACAATAAAAACAGAAACATAAACTTTCAGACTTAATAGCACTGTGGTTCAGAAAAAGTATAGACTTTGCAGTCAGACTGAGGCAGGAGAGTAAGAAGCTAGGAAAACTCCTCAGCAAATGGAATGGGGAGCTGAGACAGATATTTAAACAAGGCCAAGCAATTTCCAACTAGCTAATAAATTGCGAGGTCTTATTGTTACCCACCAGCAAGGGGGGTTCTGTTCCTCACTGCCACCGTCTAGGCAAAATTCCAGAGGCAAAAGTTTGGTAACAAAGGACTCTTTATTCAAAGGATAGTTTTGGAAGAATAGATTTCCACGTGCATTAGTCACTTAAGCCTATCAATTAAGACTCAACTCTAACTCTTTAGTTATAGCTTTAATCAGTTAAACCCATCAATTAAGGCTAAAATCTGTTCACTCCTGAGCTCCCCCATCATTCTGCTTTAGTTTTTAATTATCTTATTTCTATAGGATTAGTTTATAAAGTAAACCAACATAAGATATGAAAGCTACACAATTTTGGGAAAATGGCAGGCTTCTGCATCACAGCCTGTCCCTTCTAGAACACGCAAAAAATAATAACGAGGAATTTCTTCTCCCATCCAAAATATCATCCTCTGGGAAA
>VMDR010004261.1:0-55867 GCA_007922815.1 Macrotus californicus
TGTCTCCTTTTCCTTAAGCTAGGTGGTTTAAGTCGATATTTATTCTATTTATTTCCTCTTGTTAATTTGGAAGTTTCAGTGTATATTTCCCTTTTATTAATGATTTCCACCAGATGAATGAACTGAGCTATTTCCCCAAGTTGTGATGCTTTCAGTTTGATGCTCTGTTCTCCAGTTCTTTCTACCCTACAGAATGAGCCTATTAAAATACTTTCACTTTTTGCACCTTTTTTTCTCTTTTTCCTCTTTCTACTAATAAACTTTGGGAATGCTGTAATTTGTCCCTACTCCTGATTCCTAGATTTTGTGTCATAATTTAGTATCTATTAGAGTTTTCTTTATAGGATGGCCCTGCTTTTCAAGAGTCCTTTAACCCTTATGTTAAGCAATATCAGAGAGTTTATTCTCATCTTTTTATGTCTGTATCTCTGCCTCTGTCTATATCTGCATCCATATTTATGTACAAATAAATTATGCTGAGTTGTTCACAACTCTTTTATCTTCCTCTTTTTCCATCTTGAGGTCTTTTTTTGGTTTCATTTATTATTTGGTTAATATTCCCAAGTGTTGTCCTTAGATGAACCATATGCATGATTCACTGTCTAAAGTCTTGCATATCCTCCGTGAAAGGGCAATCGTATCTCCATAGGAAAGAGAATTAAATTGCAGGCTTTGCGCTTAGCTGTAGATTTGATTCTACTGCTTTTTAACTTCCAGTGTTGCAAATGGCAGTCAGATATTTTTCTCTTTATGCAGGTAGCTTTCTAATTTAATCTTTTTTCTCTTTATCCTTAAAAGATCAGAATTTTAAAAAAGATTATTTATTTATTTTCAGAGAGGGGAAGGGAGGGAGAAAGAGGAGAGAAACATCAATGTGTGGCTGCCTCTCGAGCACCCCCTCCTGGGGACCTGGCCCACAACCCAGGCATGTGCCCTGACTGGGAATCGAACCAGCGACCCTTTGGTTTACAGGCTGGCATTCAATCCACTGAGCCACACCAGCCAGGGCAGAGATCAGAAGTTTTATTAAGCTTTGTCTAAGGACCTGTCTTTTTTTTTCCCTCAGCCTTGAAGTTTCTCAGACTCAAGTCTCATTATTTCAGGAACATTTTCTCCTTTTATTTGTCTAATTGCTGCCTGCTCTCATCTATCTCCCTTTGTTCCAAAATTCCTGTTATTCATGTGTTAGGTCTCCTGGATATAGACTCCAAGTCTCTAAAACTCTAAGTCCTTTTCCTTTATAATTTCTATCTCTACGCTTTTTCTCAGGTCTTTTAGCGATTTCTTGCAGGTCATTTTCTAGGCTACTAATTTGGGTTTCAATAATGGTCCCCCTTAGAAAAGTAAAGTGCGACTTTAGTGTGATAAAATTTCTTCTTTAAATTAATCTGAATTTCCAGGGCCATGGCTGGGTTTTGAAGTCATGGAAATCAGTTATGGGAATCTTCACTCACCCTTACTTGACCTTGGGCAAGGCCCTTACTCTCTTAAAGCTCAGAACCTCAACTGTATGGGAGAGGTTGAGATCACCCATATAACTGAACCATGATAAGGCATTACATGATATGGTATTAATAGATATTTTTGCAAGGTACTGGGTGCCTAAGGAATGTCCATAAATATTTAGTGTGCCATTTGATTAAACACCCATATTAACTGATACAAATTGAAGTCTGTGTGGGAGGAATTGTGAAGCCTTTTTTTAAAGTGAATTGCTCAGGGTGACATTGGTTATATAGGTCATTGACATAGGTCAGTGTCACCTATGACATTGGTGACATGAGTTATATAGGGTTCAAGTGCACGTTTATCTAATACATCATCTGTACACTGCTTTGTGTGCCCACCACCCAAAATCAAACCATGTAGAGCTTTTTTCTTTTTTTACAATTTTTTTATTGTTGTTCAATTACAGTTGTCCCCATGTTTCCCCATTACTATCCCCCTGCCCTGCCCACCTCCACCCTCCACACTCAGTCCTTCCCCATGCTGTCCTTATCCCTGTGTCCTTCATGCATGTTCCTTGACTTGACCCTTCCCATTCTTTCCCCTCTACCCCCCATCCCCCTCCTCTCTGGTTACTGTCAGTTTGTTCTTTATTTCCATGTCTCTGGTTCTATTTTGCTGGCTTGTTTCTTTTGTTGACTAGTTTCCACTTATAGGTGAGATCATATGGTATTTGTCTTTCACCGCCTGGCTTATTTCACTTAGCATAATGCTCTCCAGATCCATCCATGCTATTGCAAAATGTAGTATCTGTTCTTATCAATTTAAGCTTTTTCCAATATTATGTATTATTCTGTATTTTTGTGGCTTTGGCATAAAAAGCTTTTAAACTTTGCTAACAAAATCACAAAGCCTTCCGTTAAATAACACTTGATGCTTCCTCTGTAGCCCTGTGATTGAAAACAGGTATTATTATAATGCCGCCACTGAGTTAAGTGTTTCTAACACTTACCTGGTTAATAGATGGTATAGACTATACTCAAATGCTCTGATATGAAAACATTTCTCCTGTTGAGAGTCAATGCCACAAATATCAATAACTAAATCTTAAAAAACATCATCATCAATAGTTTCTAGATTGATTTTACTCATTCAGTTATGTATTCAATGAATACAAATAAGAATATATATGGAAGCATCTTACTATGCATTGTTCTGAGTGCCAAGGATAAAATGGTGAGACAGACCTAGTTCCTGCTCTCTTGAAGTTTATTCTCTAGTGAAAGGGATTGCACATTAGGCAAACAATCATATACATACATGTATGCTTGCAACTGAGAAGAAGTACCTGTGACAGGGAGAGTCTACATTGTTAGGAATTTTAGAAAAATCTCCCCAAGGAAATGATGACACGGTGAGGTCAGAAGGAAGGTTTCTGTTAGCCAGGGAAAGGAATGTTCAGAGGGACAGGAGCCTTCCAGACAGGGAGAATAGCACGGACAAAAGTCCTGTGTCAGAAGGAAGCCTGTCAGACGGAGGGACTGAAATCAGACCAGTGTCACTGGAGCTCAGAGAGTGATGAGGAATGTGTAAGGGGAGGCTGTGGGGGCCAGTGGGGACCAGATGACACAGGATTCTGAGAGCCATGTTACATGTTTTGGTCTTTACCTTGGAGCAATGGGAAACCAGCTAGAGTTTTGAGAGGTTTGTGTGTGCATACAGGCACATGCGTGCTGATGCTTAGCAAACATCACTTTAATTGAGGTGGGAAAAATGGATTAGAAGAAAGCCAGAGTGCATACAGGTAACCCAGTCAAAAAGCAATTGCATCCAAGTGAGAGACTATTGTGGCTTGGACTAGGAGGTGGCAGCAAAGACAGAGAGAGGGGGCAGATTTTTAAGGTATTTTGGAGGTTGTGGCATTTGGACCTGTTGATGGATTATATGTAAAGGCTGAGGGAGAGGGGCTTTCAAGGATGAACTCTACATTTCTAGCTTTAATAGCTGGTAGTTGCACTTACTGTTTTAAGGAGCACTGAAAGTCATATTTGAGTGGATTAAGATAAATTTAGTTGAACATATTCAATTTGGGGTACCTTCTGGACACCATAATGGAAATGTGAAATAGTAGTTGGCTACGTATGTCAGATGCTCAAAGAATAGTGTGTACTAGAGATAAAATATGTTGAGTCATTTACTATAGATGGTTATTGATGTCATGGGAGTAGTTGGAAACTATCTCTCTTGCACTCTGCCAGACATTTATTTCTTGAACTCTTTTGACCACTGGCTTTAGGAGATTGAGGAGCATGAACCAGCAGGATGTCCCAAATCACCAGGATCAGCTGCATCTCCACAGATACCAGTACAGAGTGCCCAGGTGCCTGTGTGAGCCAGCAATACTTCACCATAGGACAGCGAAGAAAGAAGAGCAGGTAGATCAGATGGCCCAGCCCTACCAAGGAGAGGATTCATTGTAGACTCCCCTCCTGCTCAGGCACTATCCTGTGAAGGAGGAGGGAATACAAGAGCATTAAAAGTGAGGGAAAGGCAAAGAGCTCTGAGAAGGAGTTTGAAATGGACTGTTCAAAAGAAGTTGTTACAACACTGAAGGAGGCTTTTTAAAACTTGAGGCTAAATTACTTTGGATTGTCCAATTGAAGATTTTTTGTTTTTGTTTTTGCTGTTGTGGGTGGGAACGAGAGCCCCACAAAGATGAGATCAGGTAGCAGAAGAAAAGGACTTTGTTTTGTCATTGCAGATCTGAATTATTTCGTTATATTGTGCAAATCAATGCCCCTCTACGCCATAACTTAAATAATCTGACCCATAAGTTTCTTATAGACCTCACTGTGCCTTAAAGAGTTCACAGAGCTAGTTGGTGGCAGAACCAGAGAAGAACCAAGCTCTTATTATCGTGTTTCCTCTCAAGAACTATGATTCAATAAAATTTGTATTTCTTTAACTTTATTCTCCTGAGTGTTTTATGTTCATTGTATTAATTGAGTCACACGACACAGAGTATTCAGTTTGACCTATAACTAGGTTTAACTTTTGTGTATAAGCGGCTAGTGATCAGGCTGATATATGTAGTATTATAGATAGTATAGTATTATAGATTATATATGTATTATATAATATATCTTTATATTTTTTTCTTTGGATTTGGTTAGGCTGCTCGCTCAGCAGTTTCCACTACCTAGTAGCAGTGAAATCCAGAAGGGTTAGGTCATCACAGCTGTGCTCGGAGAGCAATAATTACAAACATTCAAGGCAGCAAAAACTGGCTGGACGGGGCAGCTGCCTCGACTCCTCGCCCTGTGCAAAGGTCCCGACTGGGAAATGCACAGCTTCTAGAGCACTGGCCTTGCACATGGAAATCCACAAACTAGTTCCCACCATCATTCTTCAAGTGCGTGTCCAGCTCTCCCATTAGTGAACACCTGGAACTATCCACTGTGTGACCTTTCAGTGGACTCCCGGGGCGGGTTCAGAGGCCAAGCAAGCTGGCCCAGCCTCAGCCAGCCCTCTGCACCTATTTCTCCTTTCCTCTGACTGACCAATTCAGATAGCCCCTGGCCTCTTGGAGAAGCAGAAACTCAGCTCTGAGATTCTCATTCCAGGTCGCACAGCCAGTGACTCGGGACATGTTTTGCGCTGGGGTTCATCCTCTATCCATGGTCCACGCTGCCTCTCATGGGGCAGTGATAAAGATCACAACACTCGTACTAGATAGCCCTGCGTTCCAATGTTCTTCTGAGCTGTTTGGAAAAGCTAATTAACACCCTGGAATTTCAGTTTGCTTGTCTGGAAAGAGGAGTGCATCATACTTCTGTAATGGAGTTATTGTGAGGAGCAAATGAGCTGGCATAGGACACCTGTCCTTAGCACTGAACCTGAAGTATAGTTAGGACCAATACACTGCATTTTACTGGTGGTGGAGTTTTTGTTATTTTTGCTGTTATGTATAAAACTTCAAAGAAAAATTCTGCCGTAAAGTTTCCAAAGCCTTAAAGAGATCAACACCTGACCTACCGCTCTTTCTACAAATGGCTTTTGGAGCCCTGTGGCTTCCATGAAAAGCACTTCAAATGGAAAATTCCCACTGTTTGGGTACAATACGGATTTCCTCTGCTGGTTTAAGAATTGAGCTTGGAATATTTTCAGTAACAGAAAAGAAGAGAAATAATAATATTTTTAAAATGTAACTTTAATTTTCTTGGGAAATAGCACAATTTGAATCAGACAAACATTAGGAAGGAGAAGTCTCGTTGCTGACAAGTCAGTAACATCATAAGTGCCCTGAGAAACTATATTTGGGGCGCTGATCTTCCTCCAGTGTTCATGTCCAGAATCTTCTGAAACAGACATTGCACACTGAGGAATCTTTCCTGCAACCCTGGTGGGGCATCGTGGTAGACATCACTGGTTTGGGTCTGTTTGGCTTCTCTTTTCTGAGAATAGTGCCCCCTACTGGGAGGCAAGAATCAAACACCTTAGTGAAGCTTTGTTGATCAAGAGCAATATGGGGTGTGCAAAGGAGGAGCCTGGCTGGGCCAGAACTGGCCCCCTGGCCACACTGGTTAAAAAGTCTGTTTCCCTGTTGCTTAGTGAGGAAGAGCTGGAGACTGACATCAGAACCAACAGGATCTTTCCAGTCCGCTTCCAGTTTGCATCACAGCGAGCGTATTTGTCTTTATGGATGCCATCATCTTCACCAAATCTTCATAAAGGTGGGGAAAAAACCTTGTCATATCAGAGGAAATCTACTTAATGACTCTAGCTCAGTTCCTAATGTTCAGTGCAGGAAAATCCGGTAAGCAGCCACCCTGCCCTCTCACAGAAAATAATTCAAGTAGACTTCCTCTTGTCTCTGCATGTGAGGTAGTGTTCCAGAAAGCACCCATTGCTGGCCTGGCCTCAGAACCTAAGGAGATAAGACTTCCCATGACATTTCTGAAGCAAGTTTGGAGTTTAATGTAATTGCATTTAATTGGGCCTGAGAGTAGCTCCAAATGTCTAAGACAACTCCCGGAGTTCACTTTGGCTTCTGCCCCGAGGAATTTTCTCAAGCAGAGTTAGTTGCAGTCTCAGTTCAGGAGCTCCCTGGAACAACAGAACCCCCAGGGCTATTTATTGCCCCTTGGAGATGGTGAAAAGGCAGGAAGCCCAGAGGGCCTTTCCTCCTGGTTTCTTAACCACTTTGTACCTGATACTGCGATTCCGATAGGTGTCAGCTCTAACAGCTAATTAGAGCAAGCATTTTGTAACATCCTCTTTACTATGCCTAAATGAAGTGCTTATTACACAATAAAAACATTAATGTTACATCTTAGTGATCATATACAGGAGAAATAAAAAGAGATTAATTTCTGCTAAAAGGACATATGTGTTTGAATATGTACTCGTAAATTTTCAAAATGTGAGCACAGTAGAAGACCTAACGAAGGTATCAGACACTTGCTCCTCTGTGGGGCCTCTGCAAACGTCCAGACTGGGAGGGTCACATGCTCTGGGGTCCGAAACCACCTTCGGTGCTGCTGTGAGGTGAGCCATGGTTCTGTCCAAAATGGGGCATAAGCCTTGGAAATCTCAAACACTGCAGACTCTTTGATTGACATGGTGGGTGAGTTTCTGCAAAATTAATGTCTGATCAAAGATAGTTTGTGTTTATATGTAACAGAGTTATGTTCTAGGCTCTGGTCATTATACGTAGGTATTGTTCCTCCTGGCTCTCGGGAGGGACATGTAAAAAAAGCACGAAGAATGGAGGGACTGTCCCACATGTTTTAAGACACTTAGCATCCCTGCTCCTCCCCTTCATTGTGATGATCAAGTGCTGGTTGAACAAATTCTCTTCTTCATGGATTTCACAAGTAGAAACTTAAGTGTGTACAATTGAATCCATAGCCCACTTGGCTGTTCTTAATAGTGTGACGGTGAGCTGGTACCTCTGTAAAAGTGACAGATGATTGTCTCCTTATTTTAATAGCCTTTTTAAGCTGCTGGCCTATGTTCAGGTTGGAGCTCAATACTCAGGGCATTTCCCTCAGTTCCAGCCCATTAGAAAAGCGCATTCGCGCCCTCAACCCCAGCCCAATGCCTGCCACCTCCCACCTTCACTGACTGGCTGCTGGTGCACGTGGGCCACACACAGGCTGAGATGGGGAAGACTTGTCATCTAGGCTAAGCCTAAAGGACTGAGCCCTTTTGATATTTGCTCTGTCCATTCCAGGAAAAGCCTTTTGACTAACAATGTTAAAGTCTCTTTATCTAGTCATGAATCTTACTCTAGAAAGAGCCTATTAGCCACCAGTAAATCAAGACCAATGACATTAGCAGACAAATGGAATTAAAAAAGTAGGTCAGGTGCCGTCTGTTCCAGCTGTTGTTTTGGACAATGGAAGGATGATAGGAGTTTTAATTTTGAGGGAATCTACCTGTTAGCTGCTTTGATCTGCCAGTCACCCCCTTTTGGAAATAGCTGTGATAGGCCAGGCCTCCCTCTGGCTCAGTGAGGGAGCTTTTTGTCCTGTTCTTTGTCTTGCTCTTAGTCCATCTGCCAGGACCTTTCTGTTCAGACTCCTCCCTGTCTGCCTGCCATTTGGCCACTCCTTCTCTTCATATTTAATGCTCCAACAGCCCCAAGTGGCTCAATAATGCCCAAGTCTTTACCCAGACATTTCTCTGTGTAGGATGCCCACCCTCCCCACCTCCTGCTTCATCTTGGACATTGCAGCTCAGACAAAGCCCCTCCCAATACCTTGCTCTACCACCCTCAGCAATGGAATTAATCCCATGGGGTTTTGTGCGGATTCTGCATATTTTACATGCTTCCATGGTTGTATATAAGTTATCATTTAATTACTTGTCTCCCCCATTACTCTGGGAATGCCTTGCGACCAAACCCATATCTTCTTCTAAATAAACTTCAATCTTTAGAACACATTTAGATTTATAAAAAAAAATTGCAAAGACAATACAGAGTTCCCATATACCACCACCACCAGTGTTCCCTGTTATTCATTTCTTACATCAGTTTGGTATGTTTGTTACAACGGATGAGCCAATATGATATATTATTTTTATCTAGATCCATACTTCATCCAAATTTCTCTAGTTTTTACCTGAGAGCCGTTTGTTGTTGTTGTTCTAGAATCTACCACATTCCATTTAGTTTCCATGTCTCCTTAGACTTCTCTTGGCTGTGAATTTCTCAGACATCCCTGGTTTTGGGTACCTTGAATTTTGAGGAGTAGTGGTCAAGTATTTTGTTGAATGTCCTTCATTGTGATGTGTCTGATGCTTTTCTCATGAGTTGACTAGAGTTAGGGTTTCAGTGAACTTGGTCATTTGGGCGAGTTAGTATTTGTCAGATTCCTCCCCTGTAAAGCTGTGCCCGCCCCCCACCCCCCCCAATCCCTCTCCATACTGTGCTCTTTAGAAGAGAGTCACTCTGTGTGGCCCACACTCAAGCAGCGGGGAGCTATGCTTTAGTATTTGCTGAATTATCTGGAATTCTTCTGCATGGCAGATTTGTCTCTTCTCCCTCATTTACACATATGTTTCTGTATCATCGATACTGAGTGCTTAGCACAGGATTGTGTGAATAGCAAGCACATAATATAGTCTATTGGTTCTTGTCTTCTGAGCATCCATTGTAAATCTCTGTCAATATGAACATAACAATGCTAACAGCAACCTCAATGATAAGAATACTAAAATGGGAAATGCTATTTTAGAAGCTCTAGTCTAGGTGTTTTAGTTCATTTTGTCCTTACAACAATTCAATCAGGAGGATACTGTTACCATCAAAGAGGATTGTTTTTTAAACTAAGGTCACATAGCTAGACAAGATTTAAATCCAGGCTGTCTGGTTCCTGAGTCCATACTCTTGAAGCTATAGAGGCTGGAGCGCCTCTTTGGTGTCTGTTCCAATTACCTTGACCTTGCTGCAGTGAGCTGATCCCCTACAGGGGTGTCCAACCCGTGGCCCATGAGCTACATACAGCCAAGGATAGCTATGAATGTGGCCCAACACAAAATCGTAAATTTACTTAAAACCTTTTTTTGTTCTTCAGTTTTTGTTAGTGTTTGTGTATTTAATGTGTGGCCCAAGACAACTCTTCTTCTTCCAGTGTGGCCCAGAGATGCCAAAAGGTTGGACACCCCACAGGGTTCAATATGCAAATAGTCCCCAGCTGAAAGTCCTCCATTCCGTTTATCTGCTAACGTCAGAGTCTTCTGGTTTACACCAAATTTCCCTCTAAATCTGTGAGGCTTCCAAATCACACTGGAGCAGAAATTCTTAAGGAATCATAAGAGGCTTCTAACTTGAAGTTTTCTTTGGAGCACTGACTGAATTCCCCAAGATACAGAGTCCAGTCCCCAGTGCTGTGCCCTGGAAATGGCCAGACTGTTCTCAGTGGTTGTGAACAAGAGGAGCTGCCTTCGCGCATGGTCCTAATATTTTTCATATCTTAAAATAGGACACATGGCTTTTCATGGGTTATCAGAAAGGTGTAATAAGAAAGCTCAGTTATTGGAATTTCCAGGATAATTTGATAGTGCGTGTTAAGAATAGTCCAGAATATTTAACATTGAAACTGTAATAGCAAATCAGTATATATGGTGAACATACTAACTGGGTATGAGTTGAGGACATATGTATGAGCCCCAGACTTCTCTATTTATTTTCTATGGTGCACGAACCTGAACATGAGAGAGTAATTCCTTTGGGTCTTGAATATCCCACTGTGATGATGAATAAAATGGGTGGCTTAATGCTTTTATCATCTGCCATGTGTCTGGATTCCAGGGTGAAATCAGCCATTACAAATGAGGAAAGGAGAAAGAAAAAAATAGAGAAGAAGCTGACATTTTTGCAGGAACCAGCTGCTATTCTTTAGTAGCAAGGAATGATGGAATCTTGCACAACTTATTTTGGTACAATCTGTTTATGTACTGAGTAATAATATCCCAAAATAGAATCTACTCTAAGCCCAGAGTATAACAGAGATTTTAACAGTGTATTTTTAACTCCATTTAAAAATACAACCAATAATATCTCCCCAAGCATGATCTTATATTTTGACTTACAGCCATAGGAATACAAGAATAAACCGCTTTAGTCATGTCGTTCCTGTTAGGCCTCTTTTGAATTGCAAAGATTTCAAATCACTCACCAAGCCATTATTATTGTTATCATTCCTCACCTGAGAATACACTTTTTGTTGCTTTTAGAAAGAGAGAGAGACATCAACGTGAGGGAGAAACATCGGTCAGTTGCCTCCCATAAACGCCCCGATGACAGGCCATTGAATCGGCATCTAAGCATATTCCCTGACGAGGGATGACGCCCGCATGCTTTTGGTGGACGGGACGATGCTCCAACCAACTGAGCCACGCAGCCAGGGCTCATTGAGCCTTTTAGACACCCCCATGGGACGGTCCAATTTGTTTGCCATCAAATAAATGTGCTAAGCTCCCACAGGTGCAGGCAGCAGGTCAGATAAAAAAATTTCTTTATGCAAGATCACTTGTTTTACTCATCCTTTATTTTATTTCGTTTTGTTTTGTTTTGCTCATCTTCTAGAGATGATTTATTGGGAAGGCAGTGTTCAGGAGGCTGCAGGTAGCGGTGGCACGTAACCAATGGCTCTATTACAACACTCCTGGCAGCTAACGTTGATACATAATGAGAGAGGGGGCATCTCCCTTTACTCCTCACCACTTCACACTGAGGTTCGCGATCCTTTTCTTGTCTTTCTGCTTTCAGGATGAATTCAGGCCATCATGAAGGGGGCTTCACGTAGCTTTTCTGTTTGGTTTAAGTCCTCGAGTACATCAGGTACATTAACTCATTTCTTCCTCGTAACATCCCTGTGATACTGTCATTTCCCTCTTTTTAGAGAGGAAGCAGCTGAAGCACAGAGAGGTTAAGCAACGTGCCAAGTTTGCACAGCTAATACATGAAAGAGCGGGAATTTGAACTCAGGTAATTTAACTTCAGAGTCCATGCTTTTAACGAAGAAAGATGCCATGCTGCCCAGTGAATCTGTTGCTGTGACGTCGTAAACAGGGCTTGTGTACCTCACCCGCCCTAGCGACTTGCACTCTGTGTTTTGTGTGGTACCAAAATAGATGCGGTGAAAACTCCAGCTACTCTAGTTACTTCGGTTCTGTGTCCAAGTCACTCCTTACAGAAGCTGGTGCAGGTGAGCCTGTCTGCACGGGAACATCAAAACATCTTTCAGAGGACTTCTGTATCCTAAAAAAAGTCAGAGATGTGGAAGAGCCTAAAGCACAAGGATGTTTTGGCATAGTGTAATTTATGAGGGCACAAAAAAGAGGAAAAATCAATCATTCCCCTGCCCCTACGTGGGAAATCAATTTAATTATTTCATTATGTGGAAAACATATATTTCATATGTACCCTTTGCCAGGCACTGTTGTAAGTAAATATTAACTTATTTAAAGCTCAGCCAAATCTTGTGAAGTGGTATTATTATCTCCAGTTCGCAGACACAGTACCTGAGGCCCAGGGAAATTGGGAAGTTTGCCCAGTGGGATGCAGCCGGGAATTTAACCCTGGCAGGCTGGTTCCAGAGTATCAGCTTTGACCACTTTGCCCCTGGAGGCTTGGGGGCTGCTATAGCTGTGTTTTTTGAGAAATTCTGTTTTCTGTTTGTTCTCTTTCGTTATTCACTTTCTTTTTTTCCTTGCCTTCTTGCAGGTTACTGTAATTCAATTTTGATCTATCTACAGTGTCTTTGAGTATTTCTTTTGGTTTATATATATTTTTATTGCTCTAGGTGTTATGTCATATATACACAACTAGTCAGTCTGCGGGTGTCGACATTATCGCTTCGAGTGAAGCATAGAAGCCTCGCGTCTCTTCACTCTCCCTTACTCTTTCCCACTGTGTCTTAAATGCTTCCCCCTCGCTTGGTGAAAGCCACAGCGGGCATGGCTATATGTTTGTTCAACCCTCAGACGTATTTAAGAAACTTATGAGTAGAGAAAAATATCACTGTATATACCCATACTTCTGATGTTTTCTGTGTTCTTTCATTCTGATTTTCCAAGATTTTTTTTTTTATCATTTTCTTTCTGTTAAAAAAATTTCCTTTAGCCAATCTTTTATAGTAGGTCTGCTGGTGGCAAATTTTTGCTACTCTTCCTCTAAAAATACCTTGATTTCTCCTTTATTTTTGTTATTTATTGAACTTTATATTGATAGTGCTTGTCATTTAGTACTAGAAAAGTGTGTGCCACTTCCTTCTGGTCTTCACTGATTCTGGTGAGAAGTCTGATTCATTCAAATTGCTTTTCCCCTGTAGGTAACACAGGGTGTCTCTCAGGCTGCTTTCAAGTTTTTTTGTTTTGTTTTTTTTGTCTTTAGTTTTCGGAAGTTTAACCATCATATAGCTTGACATAGATTTCTTTAGGTTTATCCTGCTTGGGTTTCTTTTAGCTTCTTGTATGGGTCAGTTTATGTCTTGCCCAAATACAGGAAAATTTTAGCTCTGCTTATTTTGACTGCTTCTTCAGCCTGCTCTCTTTCTTCAGTGTTCCTGGACTTCAGTGACATGAATGTCCATCTTTTGTTACAGTCCCACATGGCCTGTGGTCCCTTCTTTCTTTCTCTCTTTCTTTCTCTCTTTCTTTCTTTCTTTCTCTCTTTCTTTCTCTTTCTTTCTTTCTTTCTTTCTTTCTTTCTTTCTTTCTTTCTTTCTTTCTTTCTTTCTTTCTTTCTTTCTTTCTTTCTTTCTTTCTTTCTTTCTTTCTTTCTTTCTTTCTTTCTTTCTTTCTTTCTTTCTGTATGTTTTCTTCCTGTTGTTCAGGTTGGGTTATTTCTATTGTTTAATGTTGAACAATAGATTTTTACTGACTCTTTTTTTCTGTCTTCTTTATTCTGCTGTTGAGCCCATCCACTGAGTTTTTCATTTCATTTATGGTGTGTTTTAGTTCTAAAATTTCCATCTGGTTCTTCTTTATGTCTTTTTTTTTTCTGTGACTTTCTATATTTTCAGTTGGTTCAGGCAGATTCACAGGCTCATTGAAGCGTTTTTATGGCAGCTGCTTTAGAACCCTGGTCCGGCGACTTCAACATTTGTGTCGTCTTTGCATTGGCTCCTGGTGGTCTTCTCCTCTCATTTGCTTGAGGTTTTCTCTGTTCTTGACATGAGCGATTTGTACGTGAAACTTGCACATATGTGCTGTTATAAGACACTGGGTCTTATTTAAATAGTTTATTTGAAAAGGCTTTTTAAAAAAAATGCGGAGACTCGGGGCTCCAAGCAGGAAACAACAAAAGCTATAGGTCCTCTTAAAGCCCTGCATCGTTGCTTGTACGGTGTCACTTCTGCCACTTTCTATTGGCAAAACAACTTGCAGTGTCAGCCTGGATTCCTGGGGAGGGAAAATCAAACTCCATCTCTAGATTCAGGAGTGGCAGAGTCACATTGCGAAGGGCATGTGGGAGGGGAGGGATGGTTGTGGCCATCTTTGAAAGTAAGTTGCCACATTAATAGTTATTTTATGGAATAGGTAGACTTATGAAATTATAAATTATTCTTGTCTCATCAATTATTATTTCTGTGTTTTTCTAGTTTCCTATATTAAGACAATGCTCTCTTTAACAGTAAGGAAATATGTCAAAAACCCGAAAAGGTCATGTAAGTGTCAAATTATACTATATCCAGGGCTCTGCAAGTGGAATTCAATAATCGTGAGCTTTACTCTTTGAAAATGTAAGATGTTTAAAGGTAATGACTGGGATGACTTTAAACACTTGGAAATGATATTCTGCATGTGTGTCTTTGAGTCTGATAATCCAGTTTAAAGCGTGGGAAGATACTTGCTCTGCACCTGTCATCCTTGTCTTTACACAGGCTCGGGCGAGGGAGAACGCTCACCGCCTCCTCACCTGCAGGGAAGCTGGGCGTTGGCAGATGCCAGACGTCACTGAGAATCTCCCCACCCACCCACCCCGAGTCCCTCCGCATAGATGATTGGCTCTGATAGGAAACATGCCTGTCTCTCTGCACCATGTAACTACCATGTTCATAAACATAGCAGCAACTCTGTTTTTCTGGATATGCTGTTAGGGAAGACAAGGCAATAGAAAGAGATTCTTCACCTTCTCCTGAGGGGCAAATTTGGGCCCTATGTGTGAATCACAAACTTTCTGTGGCTGGAGGCTGATTGCACACAGCAGCAGGTGTTGTAAAATGCTTCTGGAATTGGATTTTAGATACTATGATGAAAATTCACTGCTTCAACCTGTGGGAAGACTTAGGAAATATTTTTTTCTTTGTCTTGGATGATTATAACACCTTATGCTAGTGCAGCACTGTGCAGTTTTCCTGATGGTTTCATCCTGCTTTTACTCTTCACATGACCTTCGGGGTCTTACCCAGAAAATGGAGCTACTGGCATCCACATACTCGAGTATTTGAACTAGTTAACATCTACCACTTCAGGTAGACTCTAAGGTTTTTGGGTTTTGCGTTCTTTTTAGAATTAAATAGGATGATACATGTGAAAAGAGCATTTCATATTTTATAATAATGTTCAAATGTTAACTGTTACTATTGCTCTTCCTTTTAGACACAGCATGTACACGTTTTTTAAATTTGAAAATGAACGTACTGAGATTTGCAGAGGTTAAGCAACTTGCCATTTGTTAAATAGTGGAATTTGGTTCCAGCCTACATCTTGTGGCTCATATTTCAGTAACCTTTATGTTACTGTTATCATTCCAAATTACTTTTTGGCTTTGGAACCTTCCCGAATTTACTTGGTAGTGATAAACTCTATCAGGCCTTGCATCTCTGTTAAGTGTGTGTGAGAACAAGGCTACATGTTTCTTAATGCATTGTTTACATCCGGAGTCAGCAAACTGCAGCCCATGGGTCAGGTCCACAGCACTTATTTTTGTAATGGAACACATCCACATTGATTCGTTTAAGTATCGTCTGTGTCTGCTTTCACACCACGAAGGCAGAGTTGAGAAATTGTGACAGGGGCTGCGTAGCCTAAAATGTTTATCACTTGACCCGTTACAGAAAAAGTTTGGTAACCTCTGGCTTCTATTGTCATCCCAAATGTTATAGAACCAGTGCCCATAAAGAATTTCTAGAGTTCATAATAACATTAACAGGTGCCCTTTTCAGCTCTCCACCCCCAGCTAAATCAAGGTGAGCAAATGGAGTCTTTGCCATGTTTCCTGCCCAGGAGAAGCGTGGGCTTCTTATCATGGGAAGCATTCATTCCCTGGAATCCCTTTGACCCTAGCTTCACTGCACATCAAAAGAGGAAGGAAGGGACCTTGAAATGTGCTGTTCAGCATCCTCACTCAAAAGATGAGAAAACTGAGACGGGGGGAGGGGAAGCGCTCTCCTCAAGGTAGGTGGCAGTGGGTTGTTAGATCAGAACCCAGTTATTCCGATTTCTAGTGGTTCTGTTATGCTGAAAACTGAGTTAGACCGAGTTACAGTTCCCCACTTGTGGGTTGCAAGTGTGCATTTGCAGCCAGGTGTTCTGTGCTGGGTAAGAAAAGGCCATAGAAAGATTAAAGACATCACCCAGAAAGTTCATGTTAGGATTTGCAGCTCTTGAGCCTAAATACATAGACGAGACGTCTCCTCCATTTGCTGAGAAAAATCACAAACAACGAGCAGACTGCACTGTTCATCCTGGTGTGTTTGGCCCCCGATTTCCCTCATCTCGAATTCCCTCACGGCTAAGTACAGTGTTGATGTTACGCTCTGACCTGATGTCAGAGGGCTCAGAGGACAAGACCCACCGAACCTGTGACAGCTGCTCAAACAGCTTAAGTGAGTTCATGGAGGGAGGGAGTTCAGGAAGGGAGCGGCTAGGTCCCTGCTGTGGTTTCTGAGTTTCTTTGCATTGCTTCTGGGGGAAGATAAGCTTTTTAATTTATTGATTCATCGATTATGTGGAATTTGCGTGGTTGTATGATTGAGAAAACCCAAACATTCTGTGTTTGAGGCACCTGGGCCTGCCCATTGGATTTTATGGCCCAGTTCATCTGCATGAAGAGCTTTGCCCCTAAAGGTAATTGGACTCAGCAAGACTCCAATGGGAAACTCTAGCTGGAACCAGAAAAGGCCCACCAGGCAGGCAGGTAAGGTAGCAGGACAGATCCTGACAGAGACATGACTAAGGGAGTGATATCATTGGGTAGGCCATTAAAAAAACACAACCAATAATGACTTTTTAAAAGGATGTAATCTTTGTGTGACATTGGTGATCACTCTCAGGAGTGGGCACGGAATCTGGTGTCTCTCTGCCCAGCCTCCCTTCCCTTGTTCTAGTAACAGCACCTCTTTCCTTTCAGGTGCTCACCGCTCTTCACTCCCCGTGGCCTGAATGGGGTTTTCCATCATAGGACTCTTCTCTTCTGGTTATGGATGTAGTCATATGATCCAGGGTAGGCCAATTAGGTTGCTCTTCCAGAAATTTACATCTTGACACAGAAGGTAGGTGGGGCAGAGACCCAGGCAGGAATGCTCACCCTGCTCTGGAGATGCTCAAATCAATGCTTGGTGCAGCCCTCCCAAGGCCCTCTTGCTCTCTCTCCAGTATTTGGAGCCGATTCAGTATTCTTTTAATTAATTAATTAATTTTTTGCTTAAGTTAGTCGTTTTCTGTTTTTGTTGTTTGTAGAATGTTTAAATAATACCCAAGGGCACAATATATCTGGGCCTAACATGAATGTTTATATCTATTATACAGTATGTGTGTATGTATGTAGGTGTGTATTATTAGTTCTGTTGCATGCACAAGGAAATGGAAATTAGAGAAGGTTTAGATCAGTTGCCAAGATTTACGCTGGTAATGAGGGAAAGAACTAAGGTCGGAGCTGAAGACCATGATATCCTGGGTCGCTGACACCTCAGAGCCCGTGAGTGCAGCAGGCAGCTGAGGGAGGGTGCAGGGAGCCTGGGTCTCCGCAAGCATCCAGGAGAGCTCCCGGGGAAGTTAGTTGCTCTCTAAGGAACCGGAGCCTAGCATCTATCCTGTCCCTCCTCTGCCCTTTTTGGTTTTCTAGAAGCAGTTACATTTTGTTTGGTGGGTTTATCTCTTTTTTATTGTTTATTCTATTACAGTTGTCCCCATTTTTTCCCTTTGGGCCCCCTCCACCCCCCCCCCCGGCACCCCCTTGCTCCCACAGTCAATCCCCTCTCTGTTATTCATGTCCATGCATCATTCATTCATGTTCTCTGACTAGTCCATTCCCCTTCCTTCCACTCTCTTCCCCCTCTCCTCCCGTCCTTCAGCTGTCAGTCTGTTCTGTGTTTCCATGTCTCTGTTTTTATTTTTCTTGTTAGTTTATTTTGTTCATCAGATTCCAGTTATAAGTGAGGTCATATGGTCTTGATATAAAAAGGTTAAGGCATATTTCTCAGAACCAAAAATCATTTTACAGGTGAAGAAACTTAGCTCCAGAGATGTCAAGTGGATTTTGACACACAGCAAGGTCATGTAGCCCTTGGTCACGTAGCATGTTAGCACTGGGTCAAGAACCAAGGTCAGAGGACCCTGCCTACTAGTCTAGCATCCTCTTCAGTACTGCACACGACTCCTACTTCCCTGATTACTCTGGAAGTGACGGCATGTTGTGCTTCCCCAACCAGTACAGTGGAGTTGCATTAGATACATATTTAACTTTTGTGAATTTAAGTGTTTAAACACTTGGCAATGAAAGAAGACAGAGATAGAGAAAGAGAATTTTAATATTGCAAGTGATTCCATCTGTCAGTCTGGCTTATGGGCCAAAGGGGAAATGAGATGGAAGAGGTGGGTCTGATGATTACTCAGTGGATTTCAGATCTCATATATCTCTCATTATGTGAGCATCCAACCATGTGTAAAATACATGGACGTGAATGTGGTTTTTTAAATTTAACAGGAACTCTGAAACATAGTCTACCTGTTTACACTGACCTCTCTCCCTCCTAAGTTCTAGCTGTAGGTTCAATATTGTAGGAAAAAAAAAACATCTCTAGTGGACTTCCTGACAGCTGGTGTTGTAATTTATGGACAAATATATTTTCAAGGATGATTTGGACTGTAGTTATTATTGGTGTAGTGTTTTGACTTTAGAATTTCAGCCCTTTGTCAGTTACGGCTCTATGTCTTACCATCATAGGGGGAAGTAGAACATAATGAAATGCAGGACATGGACTCTTATATCAGAAGAATTAACACTCATGTACTAGTTCCTGTGTGATTCTGAACAACCATCGCTTCCTCAGATTATAAGAAAAAAATTTATGTAAAATGTTTAGCATAATTATCTATCTATAGTAAGTGCACACATACTAGCTTTTAATATGCTTATTATAATGAAACTGCTTAAAATTTTTTTGAGGTGATATTAGCAAATGTAGCAAAGAAAAATGCTGATACTTCGGAATCTTAGTTTCTATTTTTACTTTTATCCATAAAATTTGCATCCAGGTGTTCTGAGCTGGGTAAGAAAAAGCCATGAAAGTGATTAAAGACATCGCCCAGAAAGTTCTTGTTAGGATCTGCAGCTCTGGAGCCTAAATATATAGACCAACTCTCTTCCTAATATCTGTCTCTGATAATGGCAATATGCAAACCCTCATCTGTTTCTGTTTCAGTTACCTACTGCCTAACAGTACAACAAACCATCTCAAATCTTGTGGCTTAACATATTTAGGTCCTAAGTCTGTGGGTCAGTTAGGCAGTTCTGGTCTCCTGTGGGCTCATTCTGTATCTCTGATCAGCTGTGGGTTGGATAAGCAACTCTGCTTATCTTGACCAGGCTCACTCACGTGTCTGTGGAACAGCTGGCTGTAGGCTGGTCTAGGACAGGGCTGGCATTCAACTGAGCTTTCATCCAGAGGGCTATCTTAACTCTGCTCATATGGTGGTGACAGTGTTTCAAGAAAGAGGAGGAAGCACACATGCTTCTTGAGACAGCCTCAGAATTGATACAACATCACTTTCTCCATATTTTATTTGCCAAAGTAAATCACAAGACTGGCCTGGATTCAAGGGATGAAAAAAAGAGACTCGTCATTTTGATGGGATAGTTGCAAAGTTATATTTTCAAGGAGCATGGATACAATAAAGATATAATTGGGACTATTTTTTAAATTAAATTTTTGTAACTACAGATGCCTTGGTATCTGTCAGTAGGATCTGATGTGTTCTCCAGATAAATTTTGTCTTCCATAGGGGAGAATTCAGGTTCCCCAGCAGCTTACTAGTGACTGACACGTGTAGACCATCGGGTGTTCCCTCAGTGCATTTTCCCAGTAGGATTCCTGGGACGGAGATAAGGTTTTAACAGAGAGGGTTCTAGCCTATAAGAACTTGACCTGGAGAGGCAAACATTTGTTTCAGATTTGGGGTAAAATGTTCCACTTTACTCCAGAATCGTGACCGTCTGGGCATAGCCTGAATTCACAAATGCATTTGTCAATCAGGATTGCTCAAAAAGGCAATTGTTGCCCCAAATAATGCCAGAATAAGCATCATTCTCTGTAATAGTTGTAAGAGGGAAACATAGACAAACCATGGCAAAGAATACTACTTTTGATAGCTGCAATCTAATTTTTCTTCTTCTCCTTGGTAGAGTTGGTGATGGTGGGCGTGTGACTAAATAAGCTTAGAATATCCAGAAAATGTTCTCTGAATAGAACAGTGGCTCATTATCATTAGATGTCCGTTGAGAGGTCTATAGTGTTCCTGTGGCTGTTGGTGGTGGTGGCACTGGTGCTGGTATCTGTCACTGATGGGCATGAGTAGAGTTCAAGAACAGAGAGTGTGACTGTCTGATGTCACGGTGCAGGATCCCCAAGGACATGGCAAATAAAATATGAATAATTCTACTATTAATTGCTCAGAGAATAGAAAATGCAATGTCTGTAGCCATGTTTTTCATTTTAATATTTATGTTGAAATACATAAACAGAAATGTAATTTCTGTTGAAAAATATTCTTTGTATGAACAAACTGTGTAACCAGCACCTACTTCAAGAAATAAAATTCATTATAAGGACCACAGAAGCCTCTGTCCTTCCCTTCCCAGTTCCTACCACTCTTTATGAGTGACCACTATATTGTTTTGTAATAGCGTGATTGGTTTTTCCAGTTTTTCTCCTTTAAATAGATGGAATCATACAGAATGTACCCTTTTCTGCTTGATTTCTTTCACTCAACATTGGTAAATTGTGCTTTTCAAGAAGTTGTACATTTCATCTTAGTTGTTAAATTTGTTGTTACAAAGTTGTATATAGTTTTATTCTTTTAATATTTTTAGTAGAGTCCTCCTTTGTATTCTTATTATGGGTGATTTTTGTTCTCTCTTTTTATTTCTGATCAGTCTAGATAGAGATTTCTCAATATTATTGATAGTCTCAAAAAAGCCAAGCATCTTTAAAATGTTAATTTTCTCTATCGTCTGCCCTTTTTTATTTCATTAAATTCTGCATTTTATTATTTCCTTCCTTCTACTTGCTTTGGGGTTACTTTGCTCTTTTTAAAAGCTTATTTTTAAGGTAGAACATTATTAGATTTTGATCTTTCTCCTTTGCACATTCAGGCAGTTAGAGCTATAAATCCCCTTTGAGCACTACTTCTGTGTCACCTTTCACCGTCTGATGTGTTGTACGTGACAGTTAATTTTGTCAACTCGGCTGGGTGACGGTGCCCAGTTGTTCGGTCAAACACTGGCCTAGATGTTGTTGTAAAGGAATTTGTGGGTGTAATTGTCATTTGCCATCAGTAGACTTTAAGTAAAGAAGAATGCCTTCCAAAATGTGTTTGTGTTCATGCAATTAGGTGAAAGCCTTAGGAGCAAAAACTGAGGTGTGTCAAAGAAGGAATTCTGCCTGAAAACGGCAACCTAGAGTCCTGGTTGAGTTTCCAGCCAGCTGCCCTGCTTTGCAGATTCCGGGCTCAGGACTGCCACGTGCACTCCCACCTTGGCCAGAGAGCCTCTAAGACAGATGTAGCTGCAAGCTGACAGGCATGAGATCTTTCTTGGCATGTTACAGAGTATTCTTGGAAAAGGAAAGTATTTTACTTAATTTGCTCAAAATACTTCTTATTTGATCACTTAGTATTTTATGTAATAATTTCTGCTTAAAGTTAGGAGATTGGCAAAAGGGGTTTGAAAAGCAGAGGCATGGCCTCAGAAGGGACAAATACAATTGAAGAGAAATTTTTTATTTTATTTTATTTTTTATATTTTTAAACTGTTGTTCAAGTACAGTTGTCTCCATTTTCCCTGCCCCACCCATCCCCGCCTCCCATCCTCTACCCTACCCCTCTTTGGCTTTGTCCATGGGTCCTTTATACATGTTCCTTGATGACCCTTCTTCTCTTTTCCCCCATTATCCCTCTTCCCACTCCCCTCTGGTTGCTGTCAGTTTGTTCTTTATTTCAATGTCTCTGGTTATAGTTTGCTTGCTTGTTTGTTTTGTTGATTAGGTTCTGCTTATAGGAGAGATCAGATGGTATTTGTTTTTTACCACCTGGCTTATTTCACTTAGCATAATGCTCTCCAGATCCATCCATGCTGTCATGAAGGGTAGGAGCTCCTTCCTTCTTTCTGCTGCGTAGTATTCCATTGTGTGAATGTACCAGTTTTTTGATCCACTCATTTACTGATGGGCACTTAGGTTGCTTCCAACACTTGGCTATTGTAAATTGTGCTGCTCTGAACATTGGGGTGCTAGGTTCTTTTGAATTGGTGATTCAGGATTCTTAGGGTATAATCCCAGCAGTGGAATTGCTGGGTCAAAAGGCAGTTCCAGTTTTAGTTTTCTGAGGCATTTTTGTACACCAACAATGAAATATCAGAAATAGAAATCAGGAAAAAAATTCCATTTGCTATAGCAGCAAGATAAATAAAGTACCTAGGAATAAACCTAACCAAGGAGGTAAAAGATCTATACTCAGAAAACTACACAACAGTGAAGAAAGAAATTAAGGAAGACATAAATAAATGGAAGCATATACCAAGTTCATGGACTGGAAGAATTAACATCATCAAAATGTCCATACCACCCAAAGCAATTTATAGATTCAATGAAATCCCTATTAAAATCCCGATGACATATTTCACAGATATAGAACAAACACTTCAAAAATTTACATGGAACCATAAACGACTCTGAATAGCTGCAGGAATTTTGAGAAAGAAGAACAAAGTTGGAGGGATCACAGTACCTGATATAAAACTGTATTACAAGGCCACAGTAATCAAAACAGTCTGGTACTGGCAGAAGAGAGACTTTTTAGCAGCTTACCAGTAATCAGGGAGCAAGCCCAGACAGAATGGGAAATAGAGACAGGCAGGGCAGCTTGAAGTCAGGTTTGGAGGCCAGTACCACAGAGAGCACCTGGGAAGGGAGGGGGTCTTTGGGAAGATAGCGAGAAGAACCCTCAGCCAGGTGCTGTGGACAGTTTTAGGGATAGATTCTGAGACTGACCTAGTGGAGTCAAAATGATACCAAGGTAAGATTTAAAACCAGTATGTTTTCCGTCAGTGAAACAGATGGTATTCACAAGGCCTAGTACCTGGACTGTGGATTCTTAGCCCGAGGTTCATGAACTCTTCAGGAATCCATGGATGGACTACGAAATCCACAACTTCCTGAAATTGTTCAGGAAATGTGTATGTGTGTGTTTGTAGATTTTTCTGGGCATAGATGTCCCATAATTTACATCAAATTCTCACAGGACTCATGGCATCCATAATGTTAAGACTGCCAACTCTAGGCTCAGAGACTGTATGAACTGGTGGCCTGTGACCGAATTTGTTTGCTGTGGTGTTGTGGCTGCAAAGCATGTTAAAAAGCATGTGATTAAGGCTGGTCTGAAGCGTAGTCCCATGCCAAACAGCTTAGTACCCACTTTAAAGTAAATCCAATTCAAGCATCTATGTAACCACATGCCCCTGCAGGCATTCAAATTGTAACCGGTGTGAGAACTCAGTTCATTGAATCGATGTCACGCTGGTGGTATAGACAAAATCAGGAGGCTTTTAAACATTACACATCTTTGGAAAAGTTTCTGGGGTGGTACCTGATAATATATAATTTTATGAATTTCTCAGTGACATCACTACTGAAGAGGGGAAGACTAGCAACTTTGACATCACTTAGAAGCTTGTAAGAAGTCTATGAGCCTCCCTCCCCAGATTCACTGAATCAGAATTTCCGTTTAACAAGATCCTTGGGAACTTTGTATATGCATTGACGTTTGAGAAACATTGCAGCCAGCTTTAGGAACTTCTAGCCTTAAAGTTATTTTCTCTCTCTTTCTCTCTCTCCTTACTGGTTAATTTTTTTAAATGAGCTATATTATAGCGTTTTAATAAAGTAACATTATGTATTAGTTAATGCCCTCCTAGGAGATGCATTGAAATGTTATTAGAAACAAGCCTGAAAAAAGAAACACTTAGATAAACACGACTTTCTAGAATTGTATTACTCTCTTTACAAATGTACTGTCAATTTCACTTGATTCTTTTAGAACCGGCAACTTGAACCTTCAAAAGGCCTAGCTGTGTCTGTTTATCAACAGTTGTGGGGGTCTTTTCTTATCAGATGAAGAGAGAAGACACATCTCTCCTCTGGGCATTACTGTGAGTGAATGTTCTCCAATTACCAGTTCAAGCCAGACACAGAACAAACACAAATTGGTCTAGGCATGTGCTTGCCTTACTCAGATTTTGCTAAGGTTCCCCCTTCTAACCAAGAAGAGAGAAGGAAGAGAACCAGAGTACTAAGATGCCTTTTATTTATTTATTTATTTATTTATTTATTTATTTATTTATTCATTCATTTATTTGTTTGTTTGTTTATTTTTGGTGTCCAGCTCCATTCAAAGGGGGATCTTAGCACTTTGCTTTTCTTATTTTCCTCGGTTAGAAAACCCGTAGGAATATGGGACGTATTTTCTTGCTATATACACTTCTAGTCAGAATGTGATTAACTGATTCAACAATCAGTCAAGAGGCTGCAGGTTTTCCTTTCTCTCCTTTAATGTTCTTGCTTCCTCGCTCATTAGTAATGAAATGTTAACATTAAATGAGTTAATTGAACCACCCTCTGCGTTTTATAATCTCTCTCTCTCTCTCTTTTTTCTGCACTAGACTTAAGGCCACTTTTTACTGGAGACCTGGCCTTGTTCTGAACATTTCGGAAGCAACAATTTTAAAATGTGAGTTCACACAGTGGTTCCTGCACAGACACTCATCCAAGCTGCTCGGCGACCCAGAGCAGTGCCACAGTCCCTGTACCCACATGCTCTAGGAAGCTTCCAACTGAAGGAACAAGTCATTACTTAACCATGAGAGTAAGCTCTGGAAAACCACAAATTAATTGGAAATTGGATACAGGTGATTACAGTGAAGGTTAGCTTCCTTTCCAATCAATCTTAAAGTGTTGTCTTAACTTTAAAAAAAATAAATGTTGGTAACTGTGGTAGGCAGAATAACAGCCCCAAAGATGTCAATGTTCTGACCCTCAGAACTGGTGAATATTGTTATCTCATGTGGTAAAAGGGACTTTACTGATGTGATTAAGCTAAGGGTCTTGAGATGGGAGGTTGGATTCCTCAGGGGGACCCAATATAATCACAAGGATCCTGCAAAGTGGGGCAAGGGGCCCAAAGTCAGTAGTCGATGTGATGATGGACGTGGGAGGCGGTCATGATGCCAGGAAGGAGTCACGAGCCAGGGAAGCTGAAGAGGCCAGGAGGCAAGTTCTCCCCCAGAGCTCCCAGAAGGAACCGGCCCTGCCAATATTGTGACTTTAACCCAAAGAGACCGATTTTGGATTCCTGACCTTCAGAGCTGTAAGAAAACAAGTGTGTTCTGTTTCAAGCCACTAAGTTTGTGGTAATTTTTTTTTACAGCAGTAGCAAGAAAACTATTGCAGTTAAATAGGTATTTTACTCATTATTCTATAACTTTATATAACGATATTTTTATTAAAAATGGCTGCATTGGGGAATAGTACTGTCAAAATTATCATTTTTCCTTCTTTTAAAATATTGACTTAAAAAAAATCTTTTATTACCTTGACTGGTGCCATTATCAACCTGGTGAATGTTTAGAAGGAAATAACCTGCCTGCAGGGGCTAGGAGTGATTTATGATTTGCTCTGAGCCAACTGTGTCTCACCCCCATCAGACACAGAGGGTTGCGCTGGCACGTCAGTTTCTCAGTAGGGTTTATGGTTAACGGTTTGCTTTTAGGAGTCAGAAAGATGGATATTCAAATCCTGTTTCAGCCACTCATTAAGTTGAGCCTTTGAGCATGAACTGAACTTTTCTAAGCTTCCTTATATGTAAAGTAGGGATCACAGGGGTTAAGAAGATTATGTGAAATAATGCATGCAAAGTATTTAGTCCAGTTTCCACTAGACAGTAACTACCACCTACTCAATAAATCATATCCATTATTGGCTGGTTAAAACGGAAACTTAGACAAGGTATATCAATGTTTTGTTCATTGTGATCCTATCTGGGCCCCCTGTGACTGGTAATCAGTCAATCAGGAGATCTCTGGTGATCAATCAATCAACCAGCTGGAAAGAATAATCTTAAAGGGAGAAGAAAAATGGCATCTTATGAGCATTTATTCTCATTTGAAATCACAGTATTCTCCCAGGAGTGAAATGTGTATTGGCTCTGTTCCACCTGGGACAAAAACCACTGCATGATGTGCTTAGTGGGTGGGAAGTAATTCTTTCTTATGATTGTATCAATCTCCCAGCAGAAGATAGCATTCTGCCTTAGTTCTTATTAGAGAATTAAATGACTAGGAAGTTGTCGATACAAAAAAAAAAATACTGTTACATTGTTTGATGTGATTATGCTATATGCTAACTGGGGATCGCTGCTTAATTTCGAGAGCATTTTTTATATTTTCTTGTAGGTGAACTATTAAAGCAAAATATTCAGTTGCTCACCATAAATTCACTTTGTGATCTCCTTATTTCTGAAATGTAGGCATAAATGTTCACATGGAACCTAGAAAATTTACAAAGAAGGAAGGCACTTTGGAAACGCTGCTCTACAGGAGTCACTCCTTATGTCCAGTAGGTGTGGTCACTCTGCTTAGGGTGTCTGAGCACACAAGACCCAGTATGTTCCCTTTTGTATGTTACTGTAATTCTAGCAGAATTGTGGAACATCATTGAACCAGGATTTTAAAAAAAATTTCAGTTGTTATATTACAGTTGTCCCAATTTTCCCCACTTTGCCCTCCTTTGCCCAGCCCACTCCTGACTCCCACAGTCCACCCCCACACCATTGTCCATGTCCATGGGTCATTCATATACATGTTCTTTGACTAATCCCTTCCCCTTCTTTCTACCGTTCTTCCCTTTCCCCTTCCCCTCTCCCCTTTGGTCGCTGTCCGTCTGTTCCATGTTTCCATGCCTCTGGGTCTATTTTGCTCATTAGTTTATTTTGTTTATTAGATTCCTCTTAAAGGTGAAATCATATGGTATTTGTCTTCCACTGACTGACTTGTTTCACTTAGCATAATATTCTCCATTTCCATCCATGCTGCTGCAAAAGGTAGGAAGGAGTTCCTTCTTTCTTTCTGCTGCCTAGTATTCCATTGTGTGAATGTACCACAGTTTTTTTGATCCACTCACTTACTGATACGCCCTTAGGTTGTTTCCAGCACTTGGCTATTGGCTATTATAAATAGCACTGCTACGAACATAGAGGTGCTTAAGTTCTTTTGAACTGGCGATTCAGGATTCTTAGGGTATATTCCCAGCAGTGGAATCACTGGGTCAAAAAGAAGTTCCATTTTTTAACTTTTTGAGGAAATTCCATACTGTTTCCCAGCCACTGTTGAACAAGGATTAACAGCTCTGGGTTCTTATCCCAGATTTGCTACCAACCAAACAGGCAGCTGTGGGCATCAGTTTCCTTATCAGTTCCCAGGACTCAATTTCTTCACACCAGTCAAACCAGGAGCCGAACCTCACTAATTTGTGTATCACCTTCACAAATTTTGCAATGTGAATATATCTGTATTCTAACTTATTTAATATTTTTATTTAAATGAAGTCACATTTAAAAATGTATTTTAAGAGGAAATATTCTATCATGGTCGCAAATAAGAAATTGGTGTCACATCATGAATGGTGGGTGACCAGAAAATCAATGAATGAAAATAAGCCCTTGTTACTTATCTCATGATAGAGGGGGTGGTCTGAAGAGCCTGAGACAGGGCCTTCTCTATGCAGAAGGCAGATTAGGGAGTGCCAGAGAGGTAGAGACATAGCAGCCTCACAGCGAGAATTTCTCCTAAATCAAGCAGAAGATTGGAAGAGAATTGAAAATAGAATGCTCTCCCCCTGTATGACTCACTGTCTTAATGCTGAGTCTATGTCCTCTCTACAAGCACCTTGTTACCCCCGAGTGAAACGCATCCTGTGCTTTGGGACTCACTCAATTAAGTTATTTCAACAGTCCTTTCTAAAGGCAAACATTCTATAACTTTGTGTCCCACTGGGAAATATTTTGACCGACAAATATGTCCCGGTCACACACAAAAGACACACATGCTCAAACAGAAAGAAAGTAGTTTTTAGGGAAATTCATGATGAAGGTGATGGCAATTTCTCTGCTGGGAAATGCTGCCAGGGACCCTGGCTCCTCTTGTTGCAATGAGGTCAGGAAGTGTTGCTGTGAACGGCGGTGATGGCTAGACTCCTCCCTGGGACTTCAAAAGCCAGAAGCTCATTGTTTGAACAAGTGAAAGAAACACAGAGAGATACTGACTAAATGAAAAATAAATTTTTCAGATCCTCATTGTTGACTTGGGTTACTTCTATTATGATATTACTTAAACATGCCAAAGCTTAGAGTCCTTATGTAATGTAAAAGCCGAAGGAAGTTCATGAAATATTTATAAACCATAGAAAATGGATTGAACTCAAAATAATGCACTGAATGCTGTTTCTGCTGAAATCTCTGCTGGCCATGGGGTTGTGTACTTACTTTTATATTTAACATACCTCTACTAAATGATTCTTAAATTAGACTGAAACATCCAAGGATGCATGGAGGAGGACAGGTGGGAGCACAAGGAGAAACCCAGTATGTGCTAAAAAGACCAGGCAAAGGGTGGATCAGCAGGCAGGTGAGGGATAGAGCGTTTTGGAAGCAAACGTGAGTGGGATCCCTGGTGTAAGCTTGACTCTATGATGCACTCAGACCTCTTACTGAAGAGGAGCACCGCTGGATCATGTTTAAACTGGATCCCCCTCCTCCTGAGGGCTACGGGGACATGGATTAGAACACCAGAACAACAGGTGGCAACTCAGTAGCAAGTTTGAGAGATGACAAGTCCTATGGGGGCTGGGGATAGTAGTGACTTGGGAAGAAGTCGGATTTGAGGGGATGCTGTGAGTCATGGCTTTGGAGGCTTGCTACTGATCATAAACTTGATCTCCAGGGAAAGGAGTTTGCATGACGTAGATGAAAGGTTCAAGCCCCCCTCCCCCAAGGCACTGGCTGCAATATGGGGCCCATCTTCAGTCTCGGAGATGAGCTAAAGAGAGTAGCTGGAATTGGAGATGGGTAGACATAGGCATAACAGGCAGAGAGATCAGCCCGCCACATGACACAGGGCCCATCTGCTGCCAGTGGTGTGGAGGTGATGAGGGCTTGACATGGTTCCTGATGGGCCACCAGGTCGACTCTTCCCTGTCCCAGGGTGTGGTGTGACTAAGCTAATATGAGGTACTGATGACAGGCACCCCAGACTCTGATGGGACGTGGGAACTCCTGAGAGTCACTGGTACAATCTAAAATGGATGTGCTTCTGGGAGGTACATTTACATTAAGAATAACTTACATTTGCTTGAGTATGTGCTGGGCGCTGTGCTAACCTCTTCACATGCTTTATGTCATATAATCATGACAACTTTAATAGGTGAGCACTCTCATCCCTTTTCTTAGTTGTGAAGGAAAAAAATCCAAGAGATTAAATAACTCACCCACAGTCGTATATAATAAGTGGCAATGATGGAATTCAAACCCAGGTTGTTTCATTCTAAGGCCCTTGTTCTTAAAGCATTCAGGTAGGTACATTACCGCCACAAGTCCCAAGACTCAGAACTGACCTCGTTGCAGTAGTTGTGACAGGAAGGGGAAGGGACGGGGATGGAGAGGAAGGCTTTGGGCTTGGCTGCTTCCCACGGTAAAATGCCCCTTCTTGACCCCAGCAGTGGCATTTGTACTGGGTTCCTCTCCTCAGGGTCCAGGAAAGATGTTTGCATTCCTTCCTGCACCTGTTCTGTAGCCCATTTGGCCTAAATCAGGCTGTGTCTCCTTTTGTACCTGGGCTTGTGTGGACCATAAGCAGAGGGTTCATACTTCTTACCCTGAGGAGTCTGTGGTGTTATCCCTGCACAATAAGCTAGCTGCAGGATGTTACCTATCAATTTGACAAATGGGCGATGAACTCAGGTGTGAGAGGACCAAACAATTGGATCAGATGTTGGTATTGGGTTCTGTCATTGAAATAACAGCAGCACTCGGCACAAACACAGATCGAGGTGGAATAATTCTAGCAACAGGCTAACACAAAAGCGCAAGCCACTGAATCTTCAACCACAGTGAGCTAGCTGTTCATCGCGGCACTGGGCTGATTTTTCACTGATCAATTGGACATCACAATAGAACCAAGTGTTCATTGTCAGAATGTGTTTCTTGTCCTTGCCATATATCTGCCCCAGCCAGAGGCTAACCACGTCTGGGACCTTTGTGTGGATCATTGCAAGTGAGCCCATCATTGATTTCTCTGGAAAGAAGGAGGTTCTGCCTAGCAGTATTGCCTAAAAATGAAAATCTGAGTGGAGGGTCCTGCTAGGGGGTGTGGCTGGGGCATTTCCTTCTGGTCATTTCTATGTTATGCCTGTGCCACCCTGGCTCACTTGTCCCTGCTGCCACACAACTGTCACTACCTTGGCAAGGAGCAATGTTAGACCCTGTGATAGAAGAGAGATGGGAGCAAGAGAATCCCATAGTGCCTGGGACACAGTAGGTGCTTATTATGTGTTTGTTGCATGAATGTAAGAGGCAGGAGAATATTCTATTTGGACTTTATGGGCTTAATGCAATGATTAATTTATATGTCAATTTGACTGGGTCTAGATATTTAGTCAAACATTATTCTGGGTATTTCTGTGAGGGTGTTCTTGGATGAGTTTAATATTTAAATCCATGGTCTGAGTACACCAGGTTGGCCAAGGGCCACTCACATAGGGAGCACAATCATTTGAAGGTCTGAGTAGAACAAAGAGGCTGACCTCCCCCTGGACCAGAGGGAATTCTTCCTGCCAGACGACCTTTGAACTGGAGCACAGACCTTTTCATGCCTTTGGACTCAAACTGAAACAGCCTTAATAATTGCTTAAGGCAATTCCTTTTAATAAATCTCTCACACACATGTCTACATGCACACAAAACTCCTGGTTCTTTCTCTAGAGAACCACCTGAGTACACTTAATTCTTCCTCCTTGTCTATGAAAAGTCAAAATTATCTTATTCTTTTTATATCAGTGTTACCTTCTGTAGTAACTAGTGCCTATTACAATTTTCCCTCAAGCTTTTCTAGAATGAACTTCACAATGTAAACATATTCAACAGATTTTTAGAGGACCTACTACGTGTCAAACACTGAGGTAAACACTTAGGATAGATAGATGAATAAGACAAATTATTTGTACTCCCTCCTCAAAGTTTCATGATCTCCTAAAGGGGAGAATAATGATATTTATAGAAAGTAGAAAAGGTTATGCATATTATACCAGACATGTATACAGGTTTCAGTCAGGATGAAAGGAAGAAGGGAGCCTTCATTGTACAGGGTAAAACCTCAATGCCATTGTCTTTATTTTCCTCATATTCCTGTCTGACTCAAGGCAGCAGCCACCTCAGAAGCCACCATACCACTAAGCAGAGTATTTGGAACTGCAGTGCTAGAGATCTGCCCTTGCTGAGGTGAGGAAAGCCCAGCAGGACTCACATTGCTGTTTTCTCAGTGAGTGCTGAAAACATACTTGTATTCCAGCTTGGAAACGGGCTGAGCATAAGGTGACCAGCGTGGGGAGCTTTGGTAGCCTTCAGTCTAGAGGGCACTTGATGGTAGAGGAGAGAAAAGAGGAGTTTCTAATATAAGCATGTGAAATCAGAGAATCTGAGGGCCACTTTGCTCAGCAAATAAGTCTGGAACTCTAAGCTGCTCCAGGAGTAGACATTGCAGGGAACCTCTATCCTGTATTTTCTCCTCTGTCACACAGAACCACCAGATGGTAAGTGACACTCCACTGGCTGATAAATGTTGATACACAGGTAGGAGCTATGTAATTGTTTATATTTGTCTGATCTGATTTGCTGCAAGAACCAAGATGTTTATAAAGCCCATTGAGGCATTTGAGGCATCAGACAGAAGATGAATACAAGACAGAACAGGAAGATCTTAATGGGAGGCTGACTTCTCCCACCTCCCCTAGCGCCCTTACCCACCGGCCGTCGTACAGTGAGGGGTTCCTAAGTCGGAAAGGGGCAAAGCAGAGAGAATAGCAAAAGCTGGTGCTAGGGGAAGGAACTCTCATGATTCTTTTCTTTCAGTCTGTAAACAGACATTTTGGGAGGTAGGCTGGAGATGCACGTGATCACCCTTCCATCATTTCTTGTTGGGAAAGTTATAAGGTTTAGAAAATGTCCCGAGATTCTGTCATCCCCAGTTTCTGTAATCAAGTCTCTAAAGTCTCTCATGAGTTATTACTGAGCACATAGATACTCCGTCAATGTCAGTTCCCTTTTATTTCACTGACCTGCCTCTGCACCAGGCAAAAATCCTCAGGGTCCTGCTATCTTCTCTCCACCACTTTCTAGTCTCTGTTGTTGTCGTCACTGTCATCAGCATCATTTTCACTCTTACAGCAACAGTTAACACTAAGGGAGCTTATTAGGGACCAGGTACATTCTAAGAACGTTGTATGTATTCACTCATTTACTTATCCAGCATTCAAAGAGGTAGGGATTATTTTTATCTTTATTTCACAGATGATGAACCAGGTGGCAGAGAGGTTTGGTTACTTGCCAAAGGCAAAGCTACATAGCTATCACATTGCAGAGTCTAAACTTGAAATCAGGGAGATTCACTTGTAAGTCCATATACCTAACCATTATCCCATTTTGACTTCATCACATTAGAATGGGTATGATAAATTCAGTCCCATTGGTGTTTGTGACTTAATTTCTCACCCTTGTCAGTGGTCTATTCATTGTAGTAGAAACACTAGCATTGCCTGATGAAACACATTTCCAATGGTGGAACGAGAAGCTGGAGACTTTATTTACATACGCAGACACTTTTGTTTTTGAGAGGAGCCACTTAGCTGGTGTCTCACTTTGTGTAAAATAAGCTCCGATCATTCAAGTCATTTTGTTTTTAGAACAAAGTGGCCATAATTTCATGTAAGGGCTGTCTCCTCAGTTATAAGCAAACCGTTTCCTTGGTAACAGCGTTTGGAAAGGACAAAGGCTGGGCAACTTTTGTCAAGACCCATTAAACTGTGTGAAGAGGCTATGCCTCAGCTGGGCCTCTCTCCCCACTCCATCAGCCTGTGTCCCTCCTTTTGTGGCCATCCTCGAGGCTGAGCGGGGCATAGGGTGGCAAGTCGGAGCCATGGTTGAGCCAGGCATTGGAGATATGTGAATTGGAACGGACTTTAGAAAACAGTTGGCTTAAGATTCTGCAGATGTGAGGAGTGCCAGGCCGCTCCATGCTTAGCAGGTTGTCTCTTACATTTTGGTTGGGTCTGATGGTTAGCATGCTTCCTAGAACTGCAAAAGGAATTCTTACTCTGAGACAGTGATGCTGTAAGAAAAGCTTCTCTTGAGACTTCTACTCTTTGATCTTAGCTCTTCCTTTTGGAGTAACACACAAAATGCCACGTCTCTGACAGTCCAATCCATCGGATATTTGGGGACAGGAGACATGTGGCTTTTGAGGCTTCTCTCTTTCTTCTCTGTTCTACCTCGAAGGACTCCTCAGCATCTTTACTGCTCCACTGTGGATTTTTCAGTTTTAGTGTCTCTTTTAAAACGTGGTTTCCAGGAGAGACTGATGCATGACTATGTGGTCTGACCAGAGCGAGTGAAGTATAATCATCATCGCACTAGACTGGGATATTATTTTACATGTTGTCCAAAAATTAATGAGTTTTTCATAGGCTCATTATATAACATATTCTACCAGGATAGAAGAATGTATTTAAATATTTCACTCAATTCTGATCAGAAACATATTTTCTAAATCACTAGAAAGAAATAGAAAAATTATTTTGTGTAAGTCATAAATTAAAACTGTGGCTCTCATTTCTCAATGCAGTTTATATGGAATGCTTTGACATACATAGCGAAAGATATGTCTGATGGTTCAAAAACGTCTTAGCCTTGCTCCCTGATAAAAACAGGTGTTTTCCTTTTGACCACAGGCACTAGTCAGCTCTGTGACTTACTGACAACATGCCATTAAACTGTCAGTGAGAGAAACAATGGGACAGGAGATGAGGCCAAGCAGTACTTGACTTCTTATTTCAGGCTCAGTAGCGCTACTTTCTCTGAGTACCTCAGAGAAGAGCCATGGAGGTGAAGTTAGCGGTGAGGTGAGGCAGGTTCCCTCTCCACACCCAAGTTGGAGAGCAGGGTAAAGAAATGGAGCTGCCCTTCTCTTCTCCTTGAGTTGAACCCTAAAAATTTAGGAAACAGTGTAATATGGCAAAAGAACATTCACATCGGAGTCTGAATTCTGATTTCAGTACGTATTGACTGTTAGCTCTCTGAGAAAGTTAATTCCATGGACCTCAGTGTCTGTCCCCACATACAGAACAGTGATGATCATCTCATATATTTTATTTAATAGGACACAATACATGTAAAAGACCTAGTTTAGTGACTGGCCTGAGAAGCCAGTCAAAAACATTACGTTCCCTTCCTTTAAGGGTTTCTCTGAGATGAGTCAAGCACCAATTTGCCGCTCAAGACGATGTGTTCAGCCATTTACATGTGTTGTGTTACTGACTCCTCACAACAACTCCTGTTTGCTGAGCACTTCCTGTGTGCCAGACACGTAGGACTTCACTGAAACATTTACCTGTGGTCTCACCTAATCCTCAGGCAGCCCGGTGAAGTAGGTACTATCACCCATTTCACAGATGAAAAAGTCAATACTTAAGAGGTCAAGAAATTGGTAAAAGATAAAGAGATAGTAGAAGAAGCTGAAGATTGAATGAGGCAGCCTGACTTCCAACCCCGCATGTTCCTTAGTTCTTTAGCTAAGGAACAAGGCTACATATTTATAGCTAATAAGAGGTAGAAGCAACAGTTTTTGAACCTAGATCAGTCTGACTCGAAGGTCCATGTTTATTCTACTGAAAAAGGCTAGTCCTCGCCTGAACATGTGATCCTCAATGAGTATTTCTGGGATGACTGGACAACTGGACGGGACTGCCATGGGTGACTGAGTTGACAGTTTAATGTTTCAACAGTTGTACTTGTTTTACAAAATGAAATTGTGCTCAAAACAATTTATATTCCTCAGAGGCAAAAATAGAATATGCATGATTATTTCACAGGAATAATCTCTTTAATTTTAGCAAAACATAAACTTATTGCCAGGAATATGACACAAAATATTTCTTATTGGAATGGTCCATATAATAATAATGACAATAATAACAACAGCACCAACAATGAACACATATAGTGCTTTCTATTTGCTTAGCACTGATGCTTTTCATAGATTAACTCATTCAATGCTCATAGCATTTACTTCTTATTTTGACACTTTTACCAAAATGTTTAATGAACAAATACAATTATATGGAAGAAAATCTACCCTAAAAAAAATTCTTACAGGTTTATTATTTTTTTTTGTTATTTTTTTAGAGATGATTTCCTATTCTGTAGCCATTTCTTTTGAGACAAGAACCCTGAGAGAGACAGTGGGAGAGTGAGCTGTGAAGAGAGGAAGCTGTGAGAAATGAGAACAAGTTTTGAAAAAGTGGATTTGGAGGTTGATCTGACATGAGGTTTCCTACGATGTACTCAACCTGGAAAAACAAAATTTTAGTAAAAACAGCTTCACTGCAAACCTGTTTGATCTTGACAAGCAGTTTCTCTTAAATTCCCAAAGGGTATTTTGTAACAAATGGGCTAAATAATTTTAGGAGTCAACCCCCTGTTGCTGTGCGTTGTAGGTAGTGCTACCAAACTCGTTTGGGAAAAAGGCTCCAAATACTAATTTTTATAGTGCATATTTTTTTCTTTGTGCACTCAGACTATGCATTATTTCCATTATAAAAATGAGGAAGCTGAGGAACAGAGAAGTTAAGCCACCTGCTGAAGGTCCCACAGTAGGTAAGGGGTGGAGCAAGACTTTTCATCATGATGACACTTGCCTATCTACGGGGAACAATGTTATCTGCCATTAGAGGTTTAACCTTCATTTTGACAAGGAAAAGACCACACTTTCTATTTAATTTGTATTCAGTTTCTTCAAGAAAATAGAAATAGTGCCAATGTTCTGAGTGCCTTTGCTTTTTCTCTTAATTTTTTTTCTGCTTTTGATTACATCAGTCTTAATGAGTTGAAGTCACAGGTTCTGCACTCACTGTTATTCTATGAAATCTTTTTCTTGTCTCACTTGTCAAACTCAGAGAATATTCACAGATGTGAAATTTTGGAGTGCAGCCCCAGGGAAGAAAGAAATGAACTGCAGAAAGTTACCCCACCCCATATGGGCCGTCTTCCAGTCCTGTGCAACTAGAGAGGGTCTGCTTCTCGGGAAGGAAGGACATTTGGTGAACAGTGCTACCCAGGCTCTTCAAAGACAGGACCCTGAACCAGATTCTCTGCTAAGGTTTCATCCAGCTACACGTTCTCATTTTATGAAATACTGGCTGCAGTTTATGAAACACAAGTATTTTGAGAAATAATGGAAAGGGAAAGTTTTTTCTTAGATGGAAGATATATTTTGAAGTTATTAGTGTTAAAATACATAGTTGTAAATACTACTGCTTTAGGTCATCGCTATTACTTTATCTGTTGTACATTTGATTTTTCACCCAAACAAGGATATGTCCTTATATGATAACATTGTTCCCCTTATATGAGATGAAGATGCCTCAGAATGGAATGTCAATGTTAGTCTTTGAAATTGGTAATGGAGGCAACAGACATTTTCTGTTGGAGGCAGTTGACTGCAGTCATCTACCCAGGGCACTCAGAAAGAGTTGACAGGAAAACAGAAAAGAAGCAAAATTCTACTGTACATTGTCTTGTGGTTGATGAATGCTTTATTTTCATCAGGAACAAATCAGAGTGTTACAAAGCAACAGATCTTTCTGCAAATCCATACCACAGTTCCATCAGGCTAGCATGTGTGGACAGTAGCCTAGGAGTCTAGCTCTGCAATTTGTTTCTCTAAAGATGTTAGGTAATACATTTTAATGGGTGTGAGGTGGTTGAAGTTTGACCTTTAATGAGAGTTTGGCTGGTCTGATGGATAGGCCACTTTCTAATGGGTTGGCCAAAGAGTCTGCTTAGTTTTTTTCTGTAAAATAAAATACAAATTTTTCATTTTCACCAACAATTTATCCATTGGGATATTTTGAGTATGTCGGCTATCTCCCGCATGATAGAATGTTGATTGTTCTCAGTTAATGTCTTGATTTGATCACTATACACTTCAACTGGTCTACCTGACTATGGAACATTGTCCAGCGACAAATCTCTAGCATATAACTTCACAAACCACTTTTGACACATTCAATCAATCACAGCACCTTCCCCGTACACTGTACAAATATTTTTTGCATTTCAGTTGCATTTTTATATTTCTTGAAATAATAAAGCATAATATGCCGAAAATGTTGTGTATTTTCTTTTATCTTCCTTTTTAAAATAGCTACACAAAAATTCACCAATTTTGATTTTTTTTTTAAATGCACGCTGATATAACAGCTGTCACAATACAATCTAACTAAGTTGTTTCGAATGAAGTTAAAGACAACTAAGTGCTACTAAAACCATCTTACAAAAACAAACCAAGTGGACTTTTTGGCCAACCCAATATTTTGTGGTAATTAGTGTTTGTGGCCAGGAACTTTCTTGTGGATGTCCTATACCATGATACAGGTCTGGCTCATCCTCCATTCTCATGGCTGTAGTGATGTGTTCAGAGAGAGCCACATAACTAGTCTAGGCCAGTCACTGAGGTCAGGGGACTGGAGTTCATTCAAGAATACATGATTCAGGTGAGGGAGGAACATGAAGAAGGACAAGGGTGGTGCTAGACAGGTACAAATGGCAGATACCCACCACAGAGAAAAGTGTGATAACAAAGGGTGAGCCAGGAAATCTAAGAATTTCTGTTAGAGCAAGAAGTAGAAGGGTCCAGTGTGCTTATCTTGTGGGCGTGAGGGGTGATTTTGAGGAAACTACCACTTTAAGCTATATAATTCTATGGTATTTAAAATTTCTATTACATTGCATATGGTTTTGCCATAAAAAGTACTAGTTTAAGAAAATATTTAGTGTTTACTTATGTGTCTAACATGGGGGAGGTAATGGTGAACAAGATGGACATACCCCTGAGGAACTTACTGCAGAAGTAAGTTCCTACTTCAAATTCCATAGAATTTCTCTAGTGGAACCCAGAGAACTTCAGGCTTTCTTGTGGAATAGCTGAGAGTCATGAAGACTTAGGAGTTAAACTGTGCAACATATGTAGTGCAGTGTGCATACGTCCAAAAGAAGCTAAGCAGTAAATCCCAGCTTCCTTTCCTGTTCTGTATTTTCTCAAGTCTTTGAACATTAGTTACTTCTAAAGGAAAAAAAAAAAACATATATTTCAGTACCTGGTTAATTCAAACCAGCAAAATGATCTTTCAGAGGATAATGACATTGCTTTTGTCCTTTGATCCAATTCATTAAACACACTTAGGGAATGATTTACATGGAAGTGGGAGGTAGTTTCTTCCCAAAAAGCTCAAGGACTTGGCAGGCGACAAAGGGAGAATGGAGAGAAGTTCAGGTTGTCCTAGGACCAGGCGAGAGAAAGTGCCTGACGCCAGGAGCTGAAAGTGGCATTTTGGTTGTGCATCGTTGACTTAGTAGCTCATTTATGGATTATACCAAGATTTTCTCCACTAATAGTGGCTTTGGCACCAAAAAATCATAATTGAAGGAATGTCCTAAAAGCTCATGCCTGAACTAAATCAAAAGATGATTTCTGTAGGATCATGTCTTATTTGCACATCAGGGTGAGCTGGGTGGCAGGGTAGGGTCGCTGTTCATGTGGAACTCTACAACTAATCTAAACCAAGAGGGGATGTTAACCAACACGAGACAAGTGCAGAGCTGGGGAGGAAAAACAGAAGGCAGGAGGCAAATCCAAGGTTAAAGAGAGGATGGAGATGAGGGCCGCAAGCACCCTAAAGTAAGTGCAGTAGAATGGCCAGGACAGCTGGCTAAGTCCTCAGGGGCTGCGCGGGCCCTGGAGAATGCCTGGGGTGCACTTTGAGAAGAGCATTCTCTATTGGTTCAAAGCTGCACTGTCCAGTGCAATGCCTGGGAATGAGGAAAGCATTGGGGCTGGGGGAGATAATTTTGTTTTTAAAGAGAATTTTAGCAAGATAATTTAGAAGAGATTGTAAAAATGCTGTGGCTGCAATGTAGAAAATAGATTGGACTAGAAAAAAACTAGAGGTAGCTAAAGCAGTATGAGGTCCTCCCTCACACATACTCCTTATAGGAAAAAAAAATGTGACCACTTTTTCTCTGCCTTCCAGATTCAAGGACCACATGGACATCCCTTTAAGAAAGCCCTGCTTATTTTATCATGAAGTTTCCATTAGCTAACAGATTTTAAGATTCTTGCTCAGAGAATGCTAGAAACAGCATCTTTGCTTTGTGAAGCATATGTGCCCAAGCCCAGTTTAAGCACATGTCTAAACATCCCTGTATTTTATTTCTAACACTATAAGTCTGTAACATAAACATGCTTTGGCACCCACTTTGTCATGCCACTATGACAAATGTACTGAAAAGAAAATATGACCTTTTCTAACTTCTTTCTCTCACTGATATTCTCTCAACACCTCTGGCTCTGGTTCTGTGACAAGTATATATGCTTGTGAGGATTAAATCACATTATATGAGGTCTGTCCAGAAATACAGCTATATACTATGAAAAATAGAGACATTTATTGAAGATACAAGAAATATTGTACATAGGACAATGACGCCTCAGTCCCTTTCAAATCAGGTACCTTGGGACCTCACACAGTTCTCCCAATCACCATCAGCTGCTCCGTCATATTTTCCTGAATCTCACGAGGGTCTGAAATCTCTTCTCTTTCAAAGGTGATTTTAGTTTTGGGAAAAGCCAGAAGTTTCAGGCCATCAATTCTGGGCTGTAGGGGGGTTGAATCACCTGGGTGATTTGATGTTTTGCCAAAAAACTTTGTAAGAGACGTGGTGTGTGAGCAGTTGTGTTGTGATGAAGCTCCCATCACCAGTTGCCCACAGCTGTGGCCTTCTGAATTATCCAAATAATTTCCATGGAGGGATATTTAAACTCAATGCAAAAGTTGATGCAGATTCATTGCTTTACTAGCTCATTTTGAATGTGACAGCCACACAGTACACCTGCTCACTCAATGGCATCTACCAGCCCCACTGACTAGTATGGTGAAGTCATCATTGTTCACACTTGCACATTCCAGTCCATTCTCCTTGGCTGCCAGATTACATCCATGTCACGTAAACCATTCTCATTATATTTGCAATGGTCGGACATTTTCCAGACAGAGGTCATCTATATAAAGTATGTTGCCTTGATCCTGGCATATAGTAGATCGGAAAATGTTAGCTATTATTGGTTATAATCATCATCAGCAGCATTAGCATCTTCATCATTTTGAATGCAAGTCCAGCATGCACACATCATGACAGTGAGAAGACTATTTCTAGATCCTATCCTTTCTCAATGGTGGAAAGTATATGGAGGGGGTACTCTCACCTCGGGAGACTGTTCAGTGAAAGTACCCCTTGGATTGGCAAGCTGGAGAATTCTGACCTCACTGTTGTGAAGGGTAGCTTATCTTCCATTCCAGGGGCCAAACCAGAGTGGTGCATAGACTTTCGATAGTGGTTGGGTTGTGGTTAGTACTCCCACAGCTTTATCTCAAACCACATTTTTACCACTTCACCCTGTTTCAGCCACACTGGCCTCCTTTGAGCTTCTTCCCTGTACAAGTTATTTCTTCCTCCAGGGACATCCCTGTGCTGTGCCTTCAGTCTGGACTGTCCTGCCCTCAGCTCTTCACATGGCTGATTGGCCCTTCTCACCTACCTGGTGTCAGTTTATCTTATGCTACTCTGCTAGGCCTTTCCTGAAAACCTCACTTAAATGGGTCTCTGCCTTTATTCTCTACAACAGGTTTCTCTCTGCCACTTTCATGGTCCTTTTCTCAATTTGCAATTAAATAGTCGTATTGTTTTCTTTCTCCCCTGCTATGGGGCTGACTACTTACTAACTGCTGCCCAGATGGGGCCTTTCTGAGTTTTCATGGGATGGACACCAGCGTTTGGGAAGAATTCAGGTATGTCACATGGCATGGATTAAGGAATAGGCTTTATGAGGGAAAGGGAAGATCTCAAGGCTAGGATGCGTCATGGAAAGAGAAGACACAAGTCTTCCCATCATCCCACAAGGTGAGATGGGGCCAGGGGACTGTGCTGGACCTGCAGATCTGTACTTGGGAAGAGGAGCCCTTTCCCGTGACTGATTTCTGTCTTAGTCCAGACTGCTATAACAAAGTGCTGATGTGGTTCAGGACATGCTACTCCAAAATATGACAGCTTAGCCTATTGACTATTTTAGCTGAAGGAGTTTGTAAAAAATGGCAGAAGCAGGAAGGTCACTCTAATCTCCCCCCGCCTTCTTTCCTGAAGTAGGTCATAAAATCCTCAAGTGAGGATTGCCTTCCCTGTTTCAGGAGGAAAGGAACATCCTTGTCCCCAAAGACAAAGGATGCCGAGAGGAATCTGAACAAACGCTCCTGGCTAAGATCCCCTGGTTTGCCACACTTACCTCATACTCTGCCCATGATAGATATTTCCCCTCAACTATCCACTGTGCATCAAACCTCACATAAAAATACCCAGTTTAACCATTTCTTCAGCTTTTTATTGCCCTATGAAGGCTCCTGTGTCATATAAAATTTATATTAAATATATTTGTTATCCTGTTAACCTGTTTTTGCCAGCTTAATTTTCAAACCCAGCCAGGGACCCTAAAAGAGTTGAGGAAAATATTTTCCTCCCCTACAGTACTGTAGAGTGAGTGGCTTATAAACAGCATAAATTTATTTTTTATGGTTCTGGAAGTCTGAGATTAGGGTGCCGGCATGGTTGGATTCTGGTGAGAGTGCTCTTCAGGTTGCAGATGTCTGGCTTCTCCTTGTCTCCTCCCAGCGTGGAGAGCAGACAGGTAGCAAACTCTCTCCTGACTCTTGCAGAGGCATTAATCCCGTTCACAAGGACTCCACCCTAAGGATCTCCTCTTATTCTAATTACCTTCCGAAGGCCCCACCTCCTAATACCATCCCATTGGGAGGCAGGGCTTGCTTGGACTTGAATTTTGGAGGGATTAGATCCATAGCACTTATCCTTTTTAGAGGGCAAGCATGAGAGCGTCCTCCTCATTGGGGGAATGATCAGATGATTTTGCTACCAGGTGGTCTAGATTTGAATGTCACCTCTTTGAAGGAGTTGTCGGGGAAAGCCAAGTGACCAGTTCCTGAGGAACTTGAGGCTCAAGGGAGGTTATAGCATCCTCTTCTGGAAAAGCAAACCCCTGGTTCCACAGGAGCTGAGTTTGGGTACAAGTCATTTTGTGGGTGACTCTCTGGAAATTAGAGTTTTATGTCAGATTCCAGAAACACTAATAAAGATCCTAATTTATGTTTCTATAGGGGGATTGCTTATTATGGCACATAGCCTGAACACCCACGGCACCTCACATTTTCCTAGGACCTCATGGTGACTTGTCTCTTTCCTCCAGGAAACTACGGCCATCCTGGAGCCCTGTCATGGCTCCTATGCAGCAGACACCCAGGCAGGTAGAGCCTTAGAATATTTGGTCAGAAGATATCCACATTTCATAGAGCACATTAAATGAAAAGGATGTATGGAGGCATCATTTAGTTTCTGAAGGTTGCCTGTTTGGACCTTAAAATCCACATGGCTTCCACATCCTCTCGGGGCTAGTAGGGTTTGTAGATAAAGCATACTTTGCCTCAGGACACTTTAAAAATTGTTCTTACCCTATTGCTTATCTTAGCAATAACAAAGATACCTTAGGGCCCATTGGAAACTTGGAGATAAATAGATTGCTTCTACCCTCAACTCAGTCTCTTCATGACAGTAAAATACCAGAGCTTCCCAGAGCCAGTGACAGGATCCTATCAAGTTAGCACTTTTGGGAAAGCAGATAGGGAACCAGGGAACTACAAAGATTTGGGATGAAAGTGTTTGTGATGAGGGAAGGAAGTAGAGAGAAGGAGAAAGAGGAGTGCATTTAGTCAAGGGGAGTGACTTACAAGGAGGAGACAAGAATTCTAGCCAATGTGAATACAGAGGAGACAGAGACAGGGGTGTTTCATGGACAGCAATAGACTGAAAATAGAAATTCGTAACCCTGTTGGGACTCCCTCCAGCTCTTTCTCTGCACGTCCTTTTCATTCTTCCTTTTCTGCTCTTCGGCTTTCTTTAGACTTACTGGTTTATATGGAGGAGTATGATTGTCCTCTGGTGACTTAGTTTTAACTGAACACTTCAAGCCATAGGCAGAGATTGCTGAGTTCTCTTTAGTTGGCACTTCCAAATTTTAAGGGGAGAAAAAATGACTAATTCATCTTAGATCAGGGGTCCAACTCCAGTCCAATTGCAAAGGGTTGGAGATGGGACTCATATAGTCACTAGCTCCTAAAGTCCATTTTTGTGGGTGGGCAATTGCAAGGAGAGGGGATTGGGTCTCATTAAGACCTGGGCATCTACCTTGAGAGGTGTCATTTCAGGCAGTGCGTAGAGAGAGCCCTGCAAGGGAGGAAACTTGATACATAAGTTGGTATGTTCCCCAAACTCTAGCTGCCTTTATTTCTCACCCATTTTTATGAGTCAACCTTTGAGTGAGACTTTCCTAGAGATTTATAGGAGGAAGCAACTGGAAATGGCTGGTTAGGGTGAAAATTTTGAAATAGAGACCAGAGAGTAGTTTCTTTTTTTCTTAAAAAAAAAAAAAGAAAAACAACCTACTCTGAGGTATGATTGACATACAAAAAAGCTATACATATTTAATGAATACAAATCAATTAGTTTAAAGAGAAGCATTTACACATGAAACAATACCACATCTATGCCAAAAACCTATCCGTCCCCTCCAAAATTTCCTGACCTGTTATTTATTACTATTATTTTGTGCTGAGAATACCTAACACAAGATCTACCCTCTAGCAAATTTGTAGGAATACAATATACAATACACAATACAATCTGACAGCAGTTTCTGACATGGACTCATTTACTGCTTTGGGTAAGGATGTAGATTTAAACTGCCTTATGTACCCCTTTTCATCCCTCCCCATCTTGTATGACCGAAGAAACATATTTGAAGGTGGTTTGGGTGGGATTAGAGTTGTCTTCCTAGAGACAGTGATTGGTCCTCAAAGGGCTTGAATGTGATCTTTCTCATGGCCTCATTAACAACTGGCTCAGCCTGCCTCGCTGGGTGAGTCCTGGAGTTACCTAGGACTTTCTTTAATCCCCTGTTCTTTGTACCTTTCTACATAAAAATTTATTTTATATCCTTTATTCTGTGACATTTGCTTTGGCTATTACCTCCAGAATTTAAACTATGTCAAAAGGTTTTTGAAAACACCAGTGTTTTGCCCTCACTGACTCATTGTCATGCGAATAAAAGGAGAAGTTCAAAGGCTGCAGCAGGTATTAAGGACAGTGATTTTTTTTCCTGAATCCAGGCTGGTGAATCATAATAAAATGTTTTTCTTTCTCATAACTTCGGCCAAAGTTTCCGAAGTGCCTTTCAAACCATTTATTTCGGAGTCTTTGTGTCACATTTAGGTCCCTATGAACATCACGCATTTAGATGCAGAGCGCTGTTCATGTCCTCCCCAGGGCAAGCTGACTTCATCCCCTCACACCTGGATTTCCACATCGCAGTTGTCTCCATGCCCTTGGTTAGTGTTGGTTTCCCCTGGGTTTCCCCTTAGGTTAAGGAAAATGTGGAAGTAGGTGGCTGTTCTGGCTTGTTGGCTATTTTAGGAGGGGGTAGAGAGTTCCCTGATCAGTTTCTTCTCTAGGAATAAAGGACCAGGTGTGATGTTCTTTCCATTTCTTTCTCTTAAACCATCTAGACTAGGCTACCCTACTTCCTTTTATGGAAAAGGAGGTTTATTATTAGAACAGAAAGAGACATAATAAAAAAGAAAAAGGATGTATGTAAATTGTAATCAAGGTGATATTTTAACTCACCTGATACTTATCTTGTCCTTCCTTAGAGGCTCTTTCCTGCCATTGTGGTCTGGCACCTGTCCTTGGGTTGCAGTCAAAGGTAGGATTAGAAGTCGAGCTCCTGCTGACCAAAGTAAATGTAGCTGCTTCCCAACCATGGATCTTGTCTGAACAATTTCTGAGGCACCGTTTGTTTTTTTTTTAATTTAATTTAATTTTTTTTTTTTTTAGAGGAGAGCACAGATGCAGTCCTCTGCTACCACAAATCATTCTGGGGCGCTGTTTTATACTTTCTTTGAGATGTGAAGCTCTTTAGGCCCATAATTGGCTAGAAAGCTTGGACCATGTTTGTCATAAATGGAAAAGAAAGTGTAGTTGCAACATATTTTGGTATCAAGCAGGGAAGATGTAATAGAGGCATGTGGGTGTTAAAAGCAATCATCTCCAGTCAGCCAGGATGTTTCAGGAGGGAGGGAGAAATATGAGAGGCACTGGGAGGCAAGATTACACATCAAGTGGGACTAAGGAAGGGTCTCAAGATGCATGGAGTGTCCTTCTCAGATTCCTTATTTCTTCCTGCCGTTGATGGTGAGCTGGTTTCCCTGGTTTGATCTGGGAAAAAGAAGGTTGCAATATGATTATGTTGAAGTGAGGATACAAAATTCAAAAGTTCATTTTCCAAAAATATTATCCCTTCATGCTTTCTTACATACCCTCCTTATCCCTCTTCTTTTATACCTCCTCCCCCAAGTTCGTGGAGGTCTGTGCTTTCCCCTATGCCGTCCTGATCAAAACTTACTTGTAAGAAAGAATCTTATAAACTTGATTATACTGAAGGCAAAGGTATTATTACTCCTCCCTGCCAAACCAGGGCATTTACCATTTCGTATAAAAAAAGACGTAAGCCAGAGAACTACAGAACATTCGAATATCCATATTTTAAGGGTTTTTTTCTTTGGCTACCTGCCTTTTTCTGATTTCCATGTGCCAATAACATCTGCTGCCTAAAGTTTTAGCTAATTTTTTTCATAGCAATGAACTTTTTCAGTTTTCCTTTTTTTTAAAAAAAAAAAATTCATTGCATTGTAACTGAATAGCTTAATTAAAACAGCCTGTACAAAGTCAGCATTTGAGAGGTGACAGAAGAAGACCGCTTTCACATAGAGGCAACTACTCCACACGGCTGCTCTCCCGAAGGTAATGAGCTCCCCTTTACCTGCCTGTCTCCTTTCTGGTGCCACCACTTCCACCTGCTCAGCCTGTGGAAGACACTCTGCATCTCCTGGGGTTGTGAGGTCAGTGCCAACTCCCAACTCCAACCCTGTCTTGCAGTGGCCTGGTGCACTCTGGGTTTCTAACTAAGGGAATATCAATAGGAAAGTGCTGTTTGTAGGTAAATATTGGATATCTCTTTCTCCTAGGCATGGTTAGATGGTTTTATGTTGTATAGGTGCAAATACCAAAGAGGAGACAGACATCCAAGATGAAAGCCAGCTGACTGATGGCTACAAAAAGAGAAGTGGGGTAGTTAGACATTAATGGAATTTCAGAGAAATAATAGAATTCTCTGATAACTTAGTAAGTAAAATAGAAATCAGTGGTTCTCATCTCTGGTTGCACTATAGAATTCCCTGGTGCTTCTTGAAATACTGATACCTGGACCCTTTGCTCAGGGGTTCTGATTTAATTAGTCTGGGTAGAGGCCTGTGCATCACTGTTATGAAATGTGCAGATGAAGTCGAGAAACACTGATCTAGGACCACAAGAGTCTTCTGATTTTTCAGTGTTTTAAGGACACAGGGAGAAATGACTTTTCAAACAGAGGGAAATAATAAGATCCTGCCTTGCACTATATAAATCTGGGCTCTGAATCTCAATGGAGGGGGCGTCCTAGAATCTGATTCTATGTAATACTTTTAGGTGATGCTCATTGAGGTGGTTCATGGGCTTTACCTTGAAAAATACGCTAGAATGCTAAGAGGAGAGAGCATCTCCTTTTTGTACGTCATCATTTATGATGAACATGTTGTTCTGTATCAGCCTCACAGTGACCCTGTGACATAAGCAATATTACCCTATTCTGCAGGTAAGGAAACTCAGGTAACGAGGATTAAATAACTTGTTTGAGAACTGAGAGCTAGTAAACAGCAAAGCCCAATGTCACACATGAGTGTTTAGTTGAAGTGCCAGAGACAGGGAAAGCTTAACCACAAATTCCTTTTCCTAAGCTTTTCCATGCTTTCTGTTGGCACACCAGCTGACCCCTAAGGGTCATAAGCTTTTGGCTCAAACAGGATAGGTAAGAGGACCTGGCTGAAAAGCAGAGAGAAATACAGCGGCCGATGTTGCCTGGCCTAGACTGAGAGCCTCTGGGGAGATGCTGTGGTCAGAAGGCGGTCTCAATGCCACACATTCTAAGGAATTGTGAGGCTGGCCAGTCTGGCTTGGAAGAAAAAGCCAACAACTGGAGAGTCAATTAGAAAGCTTCATTGCTTAATTCTTGCTGTTTTCCTGCTGTTTGTCAAATGTCAATCCTTGTTGTCCTGATAAGAAAATAAGCTCTATACCAGTAAAGAGGAACCTGAAATCTCCATAAACACCCACTTGTAACTATAAATGCAACTGGAGAAGGGCAATGTTGTCAGAGCAGTGAAGGGTTAGGAATACGGAAGGGGAGTGGTCTAAGGGTAGTGATCTTGCTTTGGCTCTGTCTGATTCTGACCAGGAGGGAAGCCCATTTCCTGTTAGTGATTTCTTCTCCCTTCCTCAACAGAGATGTGGTTCAAGGTTCTGTGAATTCTGGTCTCTAACACTATTAGTAACAATAGCTAACTTACTGAGTGTTTAAAATATGTAGATGGGGTGCTCAGGGCTTTATATAGACCCTCTTTGTGTACCATAAAACCCTATGAAGTAGTACAATTACTACCTTTTTTTTCTTATGGGGAAGCTGAGCCTTAGAGAGTTTCAATAACCTATGTAAGTGATAGACGCAGAGATAAAGCCTAGGTACTCTGGCACCAGCTCTCTACTCCCAGCAACTTGCCTTACCTGGTGTTATTGAACCAAAAGAGTTCATTTGCCTGCGCACATGAAAGCCCAATAAGACATGAGTAGGACTTCAGCAAAGAAAGAAAGCGTTTATTTTTAGGAAGTGGCCCATGTTGAGAGACACGTGAGCTAATGCTCAAAGACCTGGCTCCCCAGTGGCTTCCAGGGGATGGGTTGTATAGGGGAAAAATTTAGGGTCACGGTCAGGGCCGTGGTCTCTACTGATTGGTTGGTACCAGGGTAGGGGGTAGGTGATCAGTGCATTTGGTCCTGATGTCAGCCATGATGTCACTTTGTTTAGTTTTGCCAATTTTCTGGGAGGGACCTGAATCACAACAGGGGCCTAGAGGTATATTTAGTTTGATTGAAACTGTGTCCGGCATCAACAGACCTGAAGCTTTGTTCTTAAATGTATTTGATGCTGACCAGAACCTCATTGTCCTGAGGTCTTAACGATTCAGGGAGTGGTCCTGCAAGGAAGGAGGCAGGTAAGTCAGAGTGCTGGATGAGGCCAGTTTGAATCAAAAGGAAAGAAAGGAGAAAATGCATATTAAAGAAAATGGGAATGGAAAGAGACTTTATTTTGAACAATGGGTGCACGACGCACTGTGCAGATGATTTTTTGCTGAGTTGTACACTTGAAATCTGTATGGTTTTGTGAACCAATGTCATCCCAATGGATGCAATTTTTAAAAAAATGAAGTTTCTACACAGTTACACTGACTTCCTAGATGCCATTTCCATCATGTGAAAAAAAAATACGCATCTTCAATAAAAAAGAGCAGTGTATCTTTCCTTTTTGCTGTTCATTAGTCTCCCTTTGACGTTCTCTTTTTCTTTTGTGCCACACCACTTCCTGTTTTTCCTGGGAACATAGTACATTTTTCAGGGAACGCAGTAAATTGATTGCTGCACCAGCAACAACAAAAAGCAAACAAACAAAATTTCCCTGACTGTGCTGAAGAGCACCTCTGAAATCTATGTTTACATTTTTTTCTCGTTGAGAATATGATGGTCTTTTGAAAACAATGCTCGGTTTGTCTGTACTCCAGTCTTTAGTGGGGTAAACTGCCAGTGATTTTACATGTTCAGGGTTGAAACCATCTTAGTCATTCAGGTAAACTCGGTGGTGGGTGGAAAGTGTTCTGAATTGAAGTTCAGGGAGCGTGGCTTTTAGGCCCTACTTTTTCATTTAGCTGGGTGACATGTAGCAAGTCACTTAACTTCTCTGAACCCAAGTCTCTTCATTTATAAAATGAGATAATAGCATTGCCTTGTGAGGAGTCATCTTGAATTGTGAAGCATCTTTCCATCATAAGTGAATTGTGGTGTTGCACTTCCTTCTTTTAGGAAAACAAGGAACTCAACATAGGACAATTTTCATTAATACTTTCAGGGAGAATGGTGAAGAAACAGACTCTTCTACCTCATTAGACAGCTGGTGTCATTGAATACACTGAGCAAATTTCCAAATGGCCAGTGTGTTTCGGAGCTCAGGGCAGGAGAGGGTGGGGAAAAGAAGAAAGGAAAAGTAAATTTCTCTTCTTTAGACTTTGAGCATACTGGCATGGTAGGAGTGAGGGGCTCCATAAAGCTTGTTGTTTTCCCCTCTTCAACAACCCTTAGGGAGGGGAGATTGACTTTTTTTTTCCTTACATTTAACTCAAATTTATTGACAATGCTTCTAGTGGAGGTGTTCTCAGGACTCCCTGGGAAACAGGCCAGGATGAATCTGCAAGCGTGGGAGGGCAGATGTCCCCTCACTTAACATGCATTTGCCACCCTTTCCTAGACCTAGCCCAAAGTTATGATGATGGGGAAGATGTCCACAGGAGGAGGATTTAGAAATTTCAGCTTGGGGACTCTCTCTGCTGTCTGGTTTTCACATGCAAAGCACCAGGGTTGAAAGCTGACTTTTGCATGGTTAGAGGCAAAAATTATCATTAGTTAATTCACAAAGCATACTCACCAGCTGATCTTAGGCATGGCCATCTGTAGAAGAGTCCTTATTCTTTGTGATTATTTCTATACCTGCCTTTTCGGGGCTCACTGACTTTGGAACTTAGAAGTACCAAGGACCGTTGGAGATTCCTTTTGAACTATGAGAGGACATTAAATGTCTGGCTCCTGTGTGACATTCCTGCCTGTGAACAGGCTGGGCCCTGGGGAAGGTATCTGAATGGAGAATTATCTGTTGGTAAATTCCCCAGTGCACTAGCACAGATTCATTTTCAATTTACACTAGTACCTGGCTCAGAATGACGGTTAGCTTCCCCGGTAATTGACACTTTTTCTGGATACTTCCAGTCCTATTCTAACACCGTGACTTATCTTGCTCTAGGTCTGAGATGAAGGTTTGGTAGTGTGGACGTGGCTGACTGGATTCACGTTACTCTAACTTGTGCTGAGCCTTTACTGATCTTCTGGGCCTTTTCATACACAATAGCTCATTTAAAATGTCCCATGTCATTCTGCAAGGGATCCATTACTATTTTCCTCTTTGTACTGAGAAAACTGGGGCTTAAAGGGGCTAGCTAACTTGCCTAGGCCACGCAAGTGAGACAAATGCCCAGTGGGTGACTGTGCTGGACTTGTCATCAGGATGGCCTGTGCCATTTAGCTTTGTGGAGCAGAGGATGGGGGACTCCTTGGGTTTTTACCCACGCTTCTTTCTCAGGACTTGTTCACTGAGTTTTTGACTACGATGTGTCCTTGAGGTCATTCAGATCCTAGAGCCTGCAGTTTCCTGGCCCATGGACATGCCGTTACTGTGACAAATCATTTAACAACAATCTATTGCATACCTACTCAAGCATTGTACTGGGCACTGAGCATTAAGCAGTAAACAAAAGACAGAGTCAATGCCCTCCCCCCCGCCCCCCCATGAAGCTTTTTCTACTGCAGGAGATAGAAGATAACATCATGTCAGGTAGTGATCAACCCTCTGAGGATAAACAAGGTGTGAGGAGGAGAAGTGATGGGGATACCATGTTAGACAGGGAGAATAGGGAAGGTCTCTTAGAAGAGGGGGCATTTCAACCTAAGTTTGGATAATAAGAGCAGTGAGTGTTACGACTGTGAGGAATATGTCAAAGGAAATAGGCAGTGCAAAGGCCCCGTGGTGGAAACATGCCAGATGCACTCACAGAGTCGCAGACAGCTGGGGTGGGTGAGGGGACAGTGGAAGGAAACAAAAGAGGAGTCGCGCCTGGACGCAGGGACGCAACTAAACACGACTTTGAAGCTATGTCAGGGGCTTTGAACTTTTGGTGTAATGGGATCCGTTGGAGGGTTTTTGAGCTGGGATGTGATATACTCTGTCTTTAAAAGGTTCTGTAAGCTATATTGATAACAGACTGTGACGTAGGGGGCAGTGGAGGTAGACAGGCAAATTAGAAGGTTGCCAAAGAAGACCAGGTTCGGCATGTGGGTGGACTTGGGTGGTGAGAAGTGACTGAATTAAAAATGTACTTTGAAGGTAGACCAAAAAGATATGTGTTACTTAGATATCGAGGGTTCTCAATGTTAGTTTGCACAGTCTGGCCCCAGGCCAACACTCTCATCTATGAAACCGGAACTGGTGGCTGCGACCCTGGGGACTGAGATAAACACAGTGGTATTCACTTACTCTCATTCAGCCTCCTGTCTGCTTCATCCCGAGCTATTGGATCTTTTCAATGGTGAGGGGCTATCTCCTCAACATTATGTATTGCTGCCTCCTGCGTGTGGGAAGCTGAGATTGTTGAGCTATACATCACCTATTTACTGCCCTGATGGAGCTCCTAATCCAATGAGAGAGGCTACATTACAAAATGGAGTGAAAAAATGCTATAATAGAGTGAATGGTGCTCTCGTATAATAGTGCTCTGAGCGAACAGAGGTGTGAGTGATTTGTTCTAACTTCAGTTTGACAGGGGAAGTGGCATGGGATCAGAGCTTTCAAAGAGACCCTCTGGTTTCATGTTCATGTCTGTTCATGGTCAATTTCCAAATTCCTTGCCCTTTTCCCCTCTGTAGTTTTTGACTCCCTTTATTTATTGTTCCATTAATGAGTAATCCTTCTTTTTCTGTCAACAGGCAGGGGTGCAGGAAGGGTACATTTATCTCAGTGACTAAGATCCGCAGGCCAGATTAGAATGGGAACCCAAGCCTATTCTTTTGTCCTGTGGTTACAATTGTCAGGTCTCACAGTGGGCCTTCATTGCCTAGTGACCCATCAAAGGCAGCACAGTGAGGGAGCCTTTTAGGACTTTATCACATGAAAAGGAAGCTTTGGCCTTGGAACCTACACAAGGCTTTGTTAACCTTACTCTGTGGGCTGCCTTATAGATTTCTGACTGGCTAGGGAAAAGCATTTCCAGTCAATACCCATCTCAGCCTGAGGCAGGTTCTGTGTTTGCTTGTGTCTGGCAGGGGTCTCTTTGCCTGGTTCATTGTTTTCTCAGGCTCGGCCAAGCATTCTTTGATAATACTGGTACAAACATTGTCCTGACTGAAGGCCTAAGGTTCCAGATGCTGCCAAGGCTCAGGCAGATTCTCATGCTGAATTACCTTGGGCCTGTTTGCAACGTCCGTGCTTCAGGCAGAGTGTGAATGTACTGCTGTATCATCAAGTATCATTAGCTAATGTTGAAACGTAACTTCCTTTATTTTCGGAAAAAAACGTGGACTTTCCTTGGAGCATTTGCCAACTAATTTTGTTGTGAGCCATATACCTGTGCATCTCTCCTGTTGGACTCCAAGTTCCTGGAGAACACAGGTGTGTCTGGGTCATTTATTTTTCTAGCAGGCTCAAAATAGTGGTGGGCAGACCCTGCTTTAAACTGAATCTCTGTCAAGTTGTTTACCTTCTCTGTGCCTCAGTTCCTTCAGATAGGAAAAGGAAAACAGGTAGGTTACAAAATTGTTGGAAATCTTAAGCAAAATAACACATTTAGGAAATCACTTTTAGTGCTGAGCCGGCATTCCCAGTGAACACCTATAAACAGTACCTATTATTGTAGTATGGTAAGTGCCTGATTAACTTCACGTTGAAGGAATGGAGGCTTTTGAAGTCTAGAGGTCTGTAGTAGTAAGTGAGGTCCTATGACCTGCTAGCTGCACTCATTACAGACCTGCTCCATTCTAATAGGTTAGGGCTGGGGCTGTGTTTGGTGAAAGATCTCAGGGCTTACTTTGGGTGTGCCCTAAAAGACCAGGTCACCAGCCTGTGAGAGGCATTTGTCAAACGTTGAAAAACTCCTTTCCAGTAGCTTGAGAAATGTCAAAAGCTTAGAACTGGACTCATGTTTGGGCTCCTTGTCTGGGAGGCCCTGTCTCACCAGTTCATGGAATGGGGTAGAATAGATTGGCACCCCAGGCCCATCCATTCTCATATACTTGCTTATATGTTTTCTTTTATGTGATTTTTGGTTGGTGAGTAGTATCTGTCTAACGGCATGGCATAAACTTCCATGAGCAACCATGGCAGGCAGACACATCTCCTCTGGTGTGAAGGCTTGAGTCATCTTTAGGGTAGATCCCCAGTGACTTCAGGGTGGGAATGGGAAATTCTGGATCCAAGTAAATCAACTTCTGTGGTCACCTTCCCAGGGCACCCAGGTACCACACAAATTTCAGGTTTGTGTGAGTGTCTGCCTTTCCTGAACAGGGCCAGAGCCGGAGCTCACAGATAGCTCCTCTATCAGCCTGACATTCGGCCCCATCTAATTGGAGATAAAGATGACTCCCAGTTGTAGAGTTCCTACTACATACCTTATCTCGTACCTATACCTTATGCCTTATCTTGTCTAATCCATGCTGAAAGCCTGAAAGTGAGTATTATCTCCTTTATCCACATGAAAGAACAGAGATTCAAGTGACTTTCCCAAGGTCATAAAGTAGGAAGATTTAAACCCAATCTTTTAATCTGCAACTAGACCCTTCCCCTCTCGGTAGGCGTGCCATTTATTGGAAAGTGTGCTCCCAGTGTTACATGAGAATAATTTAAGTTTATTTCTAGGTATTGAGCCTATTCCAGTCCTTTGACTATACTTTAATCATACATTTAATAGCTTTTGTTAATGAGATAAAAAGGTATTAGTAATTTTTGTAATACTTTTCTGGGACTCTTCTGGTAAAATGAGAATATTTTTCTCTTTTGTATCATGCAGTACTGAAACATTCTCTAGTTGATACAGGACATGTAGAAACATTTTAAAAATCCAGTGCCTTTCACCCATTTTGAGCTGTGATGTTATACACACGCACACATATATACAAACATATATTGTCCTTCACAGTATTTGCTATGGGAGGTCAAATATTTATTTCACCATATCCTTAGAGGCCCCTTACTTTGGAAATTATTTTCATGCCTAGTTAACAGCTATGAAAGAAAATCTGTCTCACTTTAAAAATAATCTCTTCTATTATTGAGATTTCAAATACATGTGTAACATTCACTACATTAAAGATCTGTTGTACAGCTCATTTATATTCAAGATCATATGCTTTAGAGATTATGTGGGAAATTGAGATCTGCTGATTAAGATGTCTCCATTTACTACATATGGCATGCCTAATTACAAATAAAAAGTATTTTTATCGATTAAAACTTGCCCACCTTCCTCTGTTTTGGATGACATTGTCAAGAGGGTTTCACCTTCAGACATGTCTAAAAATACAGTTTAATTAGACCCAGTGTTGTATGCCCCTGCTTCTGAGCAGTGCTCCAAATGTACTTTTGAATTTTTATAATCAGTATTATTTTAACTTCATATTTGTTAAAAGGCACACAAACATTTTACTCAAATATACAGTTCTTAAATTATTGAGAGAGATAGATGTTTCTTTCTTTTTCAAAAGATGAGATAAAGACAACTGTGCAGGACGTTATTCAGAAAGTGGCACGGAAAAAGGTGTTGAAAATGTGAGCTTTGGAGTCTGATGCTACTGCTTATTACTTACCAGTCTTCATAGGGCATCCTTGAACTCTTAGGCCTCAGGTCCCTCATCTCTTTTCCGGTCTGTATTTGGCTATTGAGAACTCTGCTATCAATTTATTCCTTTGCTGGGTTATCTGTTCTTTTTCTCTTCTGGCATCTTTTAAGTTTTTATTTCCAATGTCTTTGATATTCTGCAATTTTCCTATGATGAGTATAAATGGAGATTTTTAAAACAATTTTGCTGTTAATTCTGGTACTTATTCAACCTGAGATTTCATGTATTTTATTAATTGGGGAAATTTCACAGCCATTACCTCTTTAAACATTGCTCTTTTTTATCTTCATTTCCTAATATTTCTAATAGACATATGTTAGGCCCTCCTCTTTTCTCCATACCTTTCAACATTCCTTAAAATTTCATCATTTTGTCACTGAGTGGCACATCTTGGGTTATTTCTTCAGCTCTATCTTTGTTGATTCTCCCATTGACTATTTAAATTTGTTGTTATTTAAAAATCCATTGGATTTTAAATATAAATAAATGTATATTTTATTTCCAGATGGCGAGATGAATAGCGAAGCAAGTTAAGAAAAATGTTGTCAATCTATATACATTATTTAAAAAAAAAATGTACTGAATTTACTTTAACTTAAACCAGAAGAAAAAAAGTGAAATGGAAATAATTCCTAAACTTGAAATTAGTAATTCATCAGCAGAAGATATCATGGGTCCTAAAAGACAACACTCAAAAAAAATTAAGAAAAACTCATTAAGATTAAAG
>VMDR010004262.1:0-62062 GCA_007922815.1 Macrotus californicus
CTTCCTTCCTCTTTCTTTTTTTCAGAGAGAGATTGAGAGAGGAAGGCAGAGAGAAACAGATCAAGTTGTTGCTCCACTTACTTATGCATCATTGGTGGCTTCTTGCATGTGCCCTGACCGTGATCGAACCTGCAACCTTGGCGTATAGGGCAGAGGCTATAAGCAACTGACCTCTGTCTTTCATGAAGACTGCTGCAGGCCCTCTAGTAAGAACCACAGCCCTCTGTGGGCCAGGCCACCGAAAGCTTTCGCTGCCCTTTGTGACCTGCAGCCGGTAGGCAGAGCACCTCATCTTCACCCTCATCCTCACCCTCCCGCAGGAAGCAACAGTGTCCTCCTGCAAACAGCCACCCAACAATGGCAAGCAGAGGACTTGGCCTGTTTTTTAAGAGAAGTTAAAAACCAAAGTAGCTGGTTCAGATGTAGTCCTCTGATAAAGTCGAAACAGCTTTATAAATCATAAGGTGCCTTATATTTTTAAATGGCATCATTGTATGTCATAAATCAGGCTGTGAGTCTATGAGGCACTCTTGTAGCTGTCTACCTTGAAGCCCTGCTCTGTCTTTCTTATGACATCTAACGCCACCGTCACATGGGTCCACAACCGAGGCTGGGCCAGTCATGTTACCGTATCTTCCTGGCCACAGTGGTTGGCCCAGGATGGATTGTACTCAATTGGGAGAAAAGAAGAGGGGAGGGGAGGGGCGGGGAGGAGAGGGGAGGGGAGAGAGAAAAGAAAAGAGAGAGGAAAGGAAGAGAGAAAGAAAACTCCCTGGGAATTTTCTTAGCCAGAGCTAGCAGAGAAGTTTCCTCCCTCTCTGGATCTGAGGCCATGAGGGTAAATACCCAGAGCTGCCCGTGGCCATGCTCCTGGCTGCATAGACAAAGACCATCTACTCTAGAGCGGAGGGAAGACGACACAGAGAGTGTGACAGAATCCTGTCATCACGTGAGTCCCTGGTATCAATACGCTTTTGTTACATAACCCAGTAAATTTGGAGCTAGGCTGGCTAGAAAGGGGCTTCTGTTGTAGGCAACCACAGGAACCCTGACCAAAAACATTTTGCCAGCTTGAAATGCAGTGGCAGCTGCCGAGTTTCCATCAGTTTCCAGCACGTTCCTACAATATCTGATTCTGAGAGGTAACATGGCTAAGAACGAGCCTTGAGAGAAGGGATGGACACATGGCAGCAGGTTCAGGGAGGCGAACTGCGCTGTGCAGGACCCTCGGTGTTGGTTTGACACCACAGCCGAGAGGTTTCCTCAGATGTGAAAGCACAGATGTGGGCTCTGACGAGCTTCTGGAAGTTGTGTGATCTTGAAAAAAAAGGACTCACATGAGGATGCCCGAGAGGTGAAGGGCAACAGCACAGTGGTATTTAATTAATTTACACTGAAAACATAGAGGTGATATATAGACTGAAACTCTTCTCTTAGTATCTTTTTTAAAAAAAGGTTTTATTTATTTTTAGAGAGAGGGGGAGGGAGGGAGAAAGAGAGGGAGAGAAACATCCATGTGTGTTTTTTTTTTTTGCACGCCCCCTACTGGGGACATGGCCTGCAACCCAGACATGTGCCCTGACTGGGAATTGAACTGGTGATTCTTTGGTTTGCAGGCCGGTGCTCAATCCACTGAGCCACACCAGCTGGGGCTCTATTAATGTCTTAATATTGATACATTCTGTTCTGAAGCTACACAGGAAACCAAAACATAATCAAAAGCTACTTTGTTAAAATTTGCTGTGATAAAGCATTGTCAAGGGGCTTTGAAATCTACGTGTTCACCGTACTCTGCCATAAAGGTAAACCAACACTGGAAGGCAGGTCATGATGCAAGAGCCAGACTGAGAAAAGGCATTAGGTAAGGTAAGGTTTAATGGTATTCAGCTAAAAATAACTTGTTACAATCGATTGACAGGGCAGGCGATGTAGCCTCTAGAATTGGAAATAATCACAGTTCAAGTCCCAAGCCTTTTTCTCTCCTGGACAGTACTCATATGGGCACGGCCAGAGTCTGTCTCAGTGATTTTTCTTCCTCTGCCACACTGGCTGGTCCTCAACTTTCCTGCTGGAAACTCTCCCCACATAAATCTTACTGCACTCAGGGGGATTACGAGTTTGTGGTGCGGTGCAGTGGCTCCCAACCCCTTTGGCTCAGGGGTCCCTCTCCCCGACTCTGCTTTCAGCCACGTCACATTGGTAGCTGGAAACCAGCCATGGTGGGAGTATTTACACTGCAGAAATTGGCAAACACTACAAATCAGGGTTTATCCCCCCACCCTGCCCCTGCCCTACCCCTGACCAGCTGGCTGTTCATTAACTAGCACACACCTCCGATTAGGAGTGCAACAGGCCGACAGCTTTGTAACTTCTTTCAGGTGTGTATTTCTACTTTGACCCCTTACAGGGCAGAGGACAACTGACACCCAGAGAACAATTTTTGGCATTATCCCTTAGAGGGCAGCTCGCTGTGTCTCAGCCCCCACATTGAAGGGCTGGCCTGGCTATGGCCCCAGCTCTATGGGAAGCTGGTCTGGGACAGGCACCCCCGACCCTCAGCACAGTGCTTCCCTCTTGCCTATCAAAACGATTTCTGTGCGTTGTTCCAGCTACTGGGAAGGATTCCATAAGACCATTTATTCTTAGTTAGTATTGACGCAGTGTACCGACTTGCCTCAGACTATTTGTATTTTCATAGGAAACGGAGAGAATTTAAGGGAAAAGAGCCAAGGGGCAAGATTTCTAGCAGCACCGCAGACTGCTGCGGGAGTTATTTGGGAGTAAGGCGTGTTAGGGTCTCTCTCTCTCTCTCTCTCTGTCTCTCTTTTTTTGGTTGATCCTTACATGTGCCTCAACCAGGGATTGAACCCACAACCTCCTGCATCAGGACGACTCTCCAACCAACTGAGCAACCCGGCCAGGACAGGATATTTCTTAAATGCTCTCAGGTTGGCTACCACCTAAGGGTAACCCCACTAACTAATTTTGCAAGTCTGGGAAGGAATGCTAATAATAATAATGATATGACAATGATGATGTTGATGATGATGGTTCACTGTCCTTCTTGACAGTGTCCCAGGGGATTCCTCGGACTTTCAGTAACTCTCCAATAAGAGAGATAAGTTGACAAAATATGATCAGAATCTCTGTGGCTCAGTCATATAAAAGCACTTGTCAAAAAGCAAAGATTTATGACTTGCAATTCGGCAGACCCTAACGGTGTCCTGTTCTGCAAATATACCAATGATGACATCCAGAAAAGGCACCGTAACCCAAAGGCAGCAAATTCAGTCAGGTCTTGTGCGTCCTGGGCTCCCCGCCCCTCCCGCTCTGACCAGCCTGCTGATTCCTCAGCTCTGGACCTTCCACTGCCCTGCAAGTTTACTGCTAGGTCCAGGGAACAGGACACACCTGGATTTGTCTAATCAATATATACGTTGAAGAAACACACACTCATGAGGACCTCCAGACACGTAAGCTCAGGAGCCGCCGCCTGGTGTTCTTGAGGTCGGATGACTCGGTGGCAGGCCTGGGCTGGCCTTCAGTTTGCAGGCTGCCCGGAGAGGTCCAGGCAGCTTCTGCCAGTTCTCGGAGGCTCCCCTGGGACTTCTCACTCTCTGGCACCTGCTTCTTGTTCAGCTCTTACTGTTTTATGACTCATACGGTGTCTTCTATTCAATGCCTATTATTTTAGGGATCCGGCTGACTCATGCAGGAGGAAGGCAAAGAGGTATGAGGTGGGTGCAGAGCAGTCTGCTGAAGAGAGGGTTTATTGAGTTTTAAGAAAATAGGAATTAGGGATAAGAAGCAGAATTCTGAGGATCTTAAGTTCAAAATCTTCCCAGAGCATAATGTTCAACATCAACCATCAAGCCCATTTTTGTGTGTGTGTAAATGTAAATGGCTAAGCCATTTATATTTTCTGAATAACTGCTTTAATTTTCATTTATGTCTACTCACCTTCTTAAAAATGAACCGTGCCACAATTTTTAAGGAAATAGAACCAATCCTGGGGCCTCTTATAATAATATATCTTCATATTTCTATGATAGTTTATGGTTTACAAAGCATATTGTCTCATTTGATCCTTACGAAAACCCATGAGGTTGATATTTTTATTGCCCACATTTTACAGATAAGGAATTAAAGCTCCCAGAGGTTGGATGCCTTTCCCCAAAGTATTATAGAGAAGGAAGATGGGAACCCAGGTCAACAGAACCCAGAGGACAGGCTTAAAAACAAATAACCCCCAAACCTTATACCATAGCTCTTCATAGAAACACTGTTGTGCAGAACTGATTGAGTCTGAACTTCATTTTCCTTCCAAAGATGCCAGAAATTCCAAAGGCTCTCGTTAGGGCCTGGCCTGTCCAGTACCACCAAGGCTTAGGGCTGGTTATTTACAGCGACCTTCCAAGTCAGACTAGTATTGATTAATATCATGCTGGAGGGAACTTCTGTTTGCACTCATAAAGTTTCTAAAAATCTATGTTTTTACTGAGTATTGGCCTACCTCAGTGAGTGTACCCCTTTCCTACCCAAAAGAGAGCCGAACCCTCCCTAGGGAAAGAGGACGGAGACCCAGGACTCTGGCTGTCCGCGTCCAGATGCCTTGTGGACGACCTGCTGACATGCTGGTCTCACGCAGTGTTTGGGAGGACGAGATGGGTCCCTGTGGGTGCAAGGGCTCCTGAAAACTCGGGCTCCGTACAGGTCTGTCCACTTCAGATGAAAAGGAAACCTACAATTTTCTCAGATGGGCAAGCAGTGTCCACCATCACACTTGTCTTCAGGAAGGGCCTACAGACGTACGAGAGAAGCTAAATGAGAGCCGGAGCAAACGCTGACAGGCATCCCCTCCCCCACCGTCACCACATCGTTCTGTATATTCTAGAAGCGCTTTCCATTAAGCAGGAATTACAGTTTTCTATACTTTTAAAATCGCGTAAGTTTAACTCTGGGTGGTTGCATGGGCCAAACTCCCCTTGTTACCTGTGTAATCTTCTCCCCCACCACCCAGGAGCCTTCTGCTTGGATGCAATGTGCCCAAGAGAAAGGGCCTGCGTTGGCTGGGGCTGCCTGCGCAGCTGCCCATCGGGAAAGGGTTCTGGGTTGGAAAAGTGATCTTTCTGGAATGTGACTGTTTCAAAAGAAGCAAGCAGGCCCTGAAGGGTCGAATCTTAGAAACTTGGAGGAACCTAATTCATGCATCAGTTGGAGTGGGAGGCAGAGAGATGTCCAGCCAGGAGGCCAGGAGGCCAGGAGGCCAGGACCAGCGAGTGGAACTTGCCAATGAAAAGGGTGGTTCAGGAGCCAAGTCCACAAGCTCTGAGCATCTGTCAGCTTGACCCTCAGTGTTTTAACCGGAGTGATCCCAAGTCAGGACACGCAAAGTAAGTAGACCTCTTATTATTTCTGAATCATCAAAATCATCTTTTGGTTCATCTGATTAGTATGGATTCTTCTTTATAAAAATAATCTCTTATTTAAAGAAATTAGTATGCAGTCTTCAGAGGCAGAACCCAGGCTTACAGCATCCTCAAATCTGCAAAGTCAAAATGTGCCGTCAGTGTCTACTTTGGATGTGGGTGTCACGGACTGGATGAGACCCCCCCCAATGGAGGCACTGAGGACAATAGGCAGGGCCTCTTGGAGACTGTACCTAGTGAGTATGGGGGTAGGTGGGTCACTGCTCTAGTACAGGGCCCAGGGGTCAACTGCGGGGTCCCGCATTCTGCCTTATCAATACCCAGGATCCGTTAGTCTTCGGGCATTAACTCATTATGTCTTAACTCACAAGAGGCTGAGGAATAAAGGAAAATGACTATTTAGAGTCAGGGCCGTCGTACTTTTCAACAGCTGGAATGTATAACTGCCTAGTTCACTCTCCTCCAAACAGTAAGGTTCTTGGGAAGCTGAACTGTTACAAGACTGTGAACTCAGCAAGGAAGAGGTCTGGAGGGAACACGACTATTCCAGAGACCAGAAAGGCTCACGCCGGCCGTCCTGAATAGTGCGGGGAACAACCAGGCAGAGCTGCTGCTCCAGAGCCTGACTCTCTAGGCTCCAGGTCCAAGCCTCACCTGTTTCTTTGGAATGTCGACAGCACTGGTAAAGCTGTGGATTTCCCTTTTCCCTCATGACCTCAACCCCCAGGCCGTCCTTTGTCCCTGACCCTTCCAGCTCTAATCCAGAAACATCCTGAGATCCAAGGATGGCCAATTTCACCCAAGGCGTGTGGATATTATTGCCAACAACAGCTATAGCAGCAATAATTAACATTTACTGAGCACTCACCAGGTGACAAGCGTGGTAACAAATGCTTTATCTTCATTAACTCACTGACTTCTTAACAACCCTCTGAAGTAGGTGCTAATAATTAGCCCCATTTTGTAGATGAAGAAGTCAAGGCTTTGGGTGGTAACTTGACCAAGTTATGAAGCTGCCCACTTCTCCACACAGTAACTGGTAAGGCCAGGATTCAAGCCCAAGGGCCTTTGACTCCAGAGCCTGGGCTCTTAACCATTAGGCAATGCTGCCTCCAGGAGAGACCTCGACCCACCTCCTGAGAGCATCTCCCTGTGTACTCCCACACACTCAACACAATAAATAACAAGTGGTCACCTGCAGTTTCTTTGTGGAAATTTGAGCTTAACAATACAGTTGACCTTTGGATGGATAGCTTGGTTCTTGGAACACCGACGACCCATACACCAAAAGGCTGTGGGTTCAGTTCTTGCTCAGGATGCATATGGGAGGCAACTGATCAATATTTCTGTCACATTGATGTTTTGTTCTCTCTCTCCCCCTTTCTCTAAAATTAATAAACATATCCTTGGGTGAAGACTGAAAAAATACCGTTGGCCCTTGAACAATGCTGGGGCTAACAGTACTGACACCCACACAGTTGGAAATCCATGTGTAACTTTTGACTCCCCCCAAACTTAAGTTGTCCCTTTGTACCCATAGGGGATTGGTTCCAGAACTCCATGCAAATACTGAAATCTGCAGAGGCTCGAGCTCCCTGTGTAAACTGGTGTAGAACAATGCGCACACTCAGCACCACACCTGCAGACTCGTGGATGCGGGTCACAAAGAGGACAGATATTTATCCTTAAAAATCTGCATATAGGTAAACCCACACAGTTCACACATGTGTTGTTTAAGGGTCAGCTGTAATTGGTTTGGAGTGTAATTGTTAGAAATCAAGCCAAGATCTGTGGGAAAAATATCTGCAAAGAAAGAAACAATGTGAAATCTGAGAACCCATTTATGAAAGGCAAGGAGTACATGCCATATTGCTCATAGTGTAATTCTAATAATTGCCTGTTGTGTGGTGAGCTTCGGGGAAATGCTGAACAAGACGGTCACATACACGACCCTGCCCACACTGGAAAGGCAGCCAAGGAGTACTCCCACCTCCACCCAGAGAGGGCGCCTGCCAAAGGCCGCAGAGGAGACAGTGCCCCTTCAGAGACTGCTCTTTATTTCTGCCACTGTGGGAGTTTCCTAATGAATAAGCAAATAATTGGGTGTCTCTATCATTTCCTTTGTAATGCAGATCAGTGAAGCAACATGCCTTGCTGCTTATTTGTGAGGGACATACCACAGATATTTGCTGTCCCAAATAGCTTTTCAGAAAAGCAACACTGAGAAGTTTCACTGATCTAACCTTCTTTGTTTTCCCATGCAGGGTTCAAAATTTAAAAAAAAAAAAGCCAGATGTAAGCTGAAACTGCTTGAATGGATCAAGAAGAACATGGAAAAAAAAGTTAAAATCACAGATAATTCCCAAACCTCATTTCAACCATTCGAATTCTCCCGGTTCAGACATTTAACAAAACGGCTAATGAGCTGTCAACAATTACTTTATTGAGTGTCGCAAGGTGCACAGCATTGTACATAGCTTGAACATGTCGGACTGACTTGTCACACCCTCTCCCAAAGCTTCCCGCATTTCCGGTTCTGTGGTCTTTCCCCTCCTGTGCTCCAGGGAGCAGGCTGCCGGTCAGTCCCTTCGGTGCAGCACTCACCATGAGGTGTCACGCGTGTCACCTGTCCCATATGGTCTCCCCACTAGATTTCTGAACTCCTCAAGGACGGGATCCATGTGTTTATCTCTGCAACCCTGATGTTCAAATACATACTGGATGGAGGAAGGACCGAATGAACGAACGAGGAGCCTTCTCCCAGCTCCCTAGTCTGCGTTTGGCTGGAAGTGTTAATGCCGAGTGAGAAGCCAACATTCAAAAGGCACAATGGAAAAGGAGTGTCCACAAGTACGGCTAGTCCACACCCTAGAAAATCAGCTTCTTAGTAAAAGACTTGGCTGACTTCCCCAAGAGCCTGGGAACACAACAGAGCCACAGAAAATCTTCAAGCCAGAGATGGGGTTTATCAATCCAAACTCCCACCTCAAAACCCGAAGCAGCTCACGGGCAGCACGCGACCAGCAGTCCGGCCACCTGCTGGCTCTCTGAGCCAGAGGCTCAGCCACCTCTGGTGGCCCAGTGCAGAGTCTCAGCTGCCTAAACTTAAGGGTTTTTTTGTTTGTTTGTTTTTGCTTTATTATCCCATCCCAGATTTCAAAAAAGGCCACACAAGAATAAATAAATAAGACACTCAACAACAAGCAATGAGCCAGAAGACATTTCCAAATGGCTCTCAAGAAGCAGTTTGGATGCCCTGCTCCTTGCATGGTGCCAAGGGGCTCAAGCTGCCACAGGGGCCCTCACCGGGCCTTCGGTTTGCAAACATGTACAAGTGCGAATACAGAGTCTGCAGGAGGCACTCCGCGTGGTGTGCATGGATGGCTAATAGTGTCATTACATAGACCAAGTCCAACTGATTAGTCTGTTTGATGGATGGTGGAGCAAACTCCACCTTGGTCCAGGGAGGCAGCTGACCTGAACCACATGCACCGCAGAGCTGACATCCCAGGTGTGATGGTGCACGTGCAAAAGATCCTGGCTCCTGCTCTGCCATCAGGCAGCCATGAAACTGAAGGCAAGCCCGCCTCCCTGTGCCTTGGGTTCCTCATCAAATGAAGGTTTGGTCAGCCTGTCTCTCCGGTCACTTCTGAGATTCTCTGTCTTTAATCTGGCGGGATGCTTGACCTATCAGTAACCTCACCCTTCCGTGTACCTTCACTCTGTTGAGATGGAGGGAAGCCCGACTACAGATGTGAATGCTCACAGACAGAAGTGTTGGTGCAACCGTGCTCAAGATTCTTAGATTCAGTTCATAGCTCCCTGCCATGGACCAGTGTGGTGTCATGCTCCCCAACCTTGCACCACAAATGGATCAGGATGCCAGCTTGCTGGCTGCTCTTCTATTTTGGGGCCAATTCAATTATTTTTATGCAAAATGTACCTCTCACTACAATCATGTTTCTCATCCACCAACCGGAAGCAAATAGTTGATCCACCATTCTCTCCTGTTGTCTTACTGGGCCCCAAGTTTCTGCATCTGTCTTTCAAATGGATGGTGGCCTGATCTCCCCGCCCCCACGCCCTTGTTTTTTAACCTCATGGTGGCTCTTTAGAACACTCAGGAAAATCCAGACCGTTCATTCTCAGCTGTGGAGGGCAGAATGAAGTTTGAGAGATTCTGCTTCCTATTCTAACCACTTTCAGTACCAGGTTTTAAATGACAAATATTTGATCAAAACATCGGGGATGAGCTCTCAAATCAAATTTGCATTAATGGGAGAGTTGTGTTTTCAGGCCTCCAACACACTATAAAAATAATTGCCTAGGAGATCATTCTTAATCAAGTTTATACATATACAAACTTTCCAGATGGCTGGAATAGTTTTTGTTCTGTGGCTCCTTTCTATACATTTATACCAAAACAATCATTTGAGGGCAGAAGTCAGTGCTTTACTGTGTCGGGCATCTGCTCATGGATAAGAAAGACTGATCTAGGAAGATGCAGAGGGTGAGTTTTTATATTAGCTTACCATGTGGGTCTTTGAGCTCAATCTTGTCAGCCAGAGATTTAATATATTTCAAGTGCATCCAGCTTGGCTAGGGACGTCCTGGGATGTACAGCACCCACTCAGAGCTGGGCTCTCACCCCCGCACCCTCTCGTTTATGCCCAAGAAGACTGCACCACACTGTTCACGGGGCAAACCATCTTTGCCCTGGCATTCAAAATGTGTTATGGCATAAAATGTTTATCATTACAAGAAAAATGCAGCAAAATTCAACGTTGGAGACAAAAGTCCTAAACGTCCTTGAGAGCCAATGGAAAGCTAAAGGCTATAGCAGATTCCATACCCTAGGAAAGTTATTTCAACAGTGAAGCAAGTCTGAACTTCACCAAGGTCAGCTGAGTTGAGGAGAAAGAGAAGTAAGAGATAAATTGGCCAAGAATATTTGTATCAGTTTTGCCTGCAGTCTCAGAGAGTAATAAGAGGAATAAGATTCTTTCTCATTGTCTCAAAAACCCTTTGGTTTAAAGCTATCCTCTTGCTGGTTTTTCCCTTCTGTAACTTTTAATTCTCGCACCTGAACACCAGACTACCTCAGGGGGTCGTCCGTATCGGACAATGTCACCAGTTAGAAGTTTGCCCATCTCACATCGGACGACCTACACATAACCCTACCCTGAGCATTTCTTCTGCGTCAAGTCCAAGGTGTGCCATCTTCCTTTGCAAAAACATACAGACATTCCCAGGAAAGGCCAAAATATAATGATAATTGATAGTGAGCAGAAACCCATCGTACAGACAAAGTATTCCAGCCTTCTCTATTAAAAAAAAAAAATCAAATTTACTGTGACTGTTCGCTATTAATTTTTTGAGTTCTATAACTCTCCAGGACTGTCAAAAGTAACCTTGTAGCCAATTCGCTGGCAAACACTAAAAGCAACCTGAAATAGGCCACCCACCGTGCCAAAAGCAGTGTCAAAGAGCAGAGAGATGGTGCCACCAAGGCCCACCACAATGTCCTTACACACAACTGGAATGGCGCCCATGGTGTACACGGGGAAAGTGGCCACGTCCACAAGGACTCGGACCGGGATGCCCAGAATGCGGCAAACCACCTTCAGCAGACAACAGAGGATCCGGAGAAGGGCCCTGATGACTTTGACTATGACTTTGAGCACCTTCCAGGGAATGCTTGCCAGCTCTTCCCCGATGGCCAAGAAGTACGAGAGGGTGGCTGAACCCAGGCGGTAAAGGCAGCTTTCTATGCCATTAACCACCTGCTTGGTGACGTACCACAGGAAACACAAAATGCTCTTCAGGATTCCCACCACGAGATAACAAATTAATTGAAAAAGCTTGATGAATGGGGTAGCGATGAAGCCTATGAGTCTCCCCCAAAAGCTACTCCTCTCCTCAGGTGCATCCGGAGGCGGCAGTGCAGACCTCTTGCTCCCCGTGCTGGAGGGAGGACCCGAGCGCTCCTTAGAGCGCACCATTCGCTCTTCATCCTGGACCTGGTTAACCATTTCCAGGATTTTTTTCATTTTTTCTGTGTCCTGTTCGGCTTCACCACAGTTGTTCTGGAACAACTGAGGGTTAAATGGAAGCAGTTTCTCGAGTTCTTTCACCATCACATCTTCTATGATGTCACTGTCCCTGGTGTACTTGACAAAGCCCATGGCCCAGCCTCCTCCAGGGACAGCACAACAGGCTGCCAGCCAAACAAACTCAGGGATGGCCACTTTGTCTTTGACTTTGCTGTCTGAGGGCACGGCACCGGCAATGACATAGAGGTCATCCCCACCACCACACTGAGGGGTCAGGGCCTGGTCCATCAGGCTGTTGAGATTCACATACCACCGCTCCTGGAAGGTCGGGGTCATAGGAGCTGCATTTGTGAGAGTGAACGTGGCTGTGTGGAAGTCACTGCTGAAGGAGAATGGGTAGAGCTGTCCTCTCTGATAATCGGAATCCAGGTAGTCTGTGCTCAAGGCCTGCTTGCTTCCCAGGTTGCTCACAGTGGTGATGGCGTCAGCCTCATCCATCACTTCCTCAAGGCTGCTGTTGGGGTCATCGATCTGAAAGAAGAGAGGGAGTGTTCAGATGCACCAGCGCACAGCGGAGAGGGTGCCCTTGAATCATCCCGCCAAGACTCACAGAAGTCCCTGTTGCACTTCCTGCACTTGGGTTTGGAAGGGCTCGGCTTCCTGGTGCGCGCACACTTCATTCTCTGACCTCCCGGCCCTGGGGTTTGAAGGCATCTTTCACACGCGATGCTTCCTATTTTAAGCTCTGTGCACCCTCCACCCCTGCTCTGCAGCAACGCCCCGTCACACACACACCACCACGGCATCCATTTCCAATCTGCTGTAGCTTTATGACCCTCACAGCTCTCCTTTGGAACATTGTTCTGTGAGATTCAAACTGATTGTAAAAATGAAAATGAGGGAAAAGTAGATCTCAACAGGCCCCAAAAAGCAGAACTACGATTCAGATGACCAGCCACCAGTGTTGGCTGTAATTTAATGGACACACTCTTAATGAATGTTCATATACTTTGGGGTATATGAAAAAAACCTAATCAGAGCATCTAAATCAAATATGGGAAAATATACAGCTATTGTTAGTGATTAGATACTTACCAAGCTAAACTGAAATTCGAATTTGACCAGTTGGTGTTTGAACTTAATCTCCTCATGACATTTGTTACTACCGACAATTATTCTCTGTCTAGGTCAGTCTACACACGTTCCAATAATGTACCAACAAACCTACTTTTGCCTCACCCTCTATGTGTGTTGGTTTTACCTTTTCTCTTTTTTTAAGTCGGCAATATAATGCATTCCTTCACTTTACCAATCTAAAAGGACAAAAGGAAAGAGCTCAGCGCTGACCTGGAACTCTGTTTTCACCTCCCAAACTATACAGTCAACTCCGTGACACCTGGGACCCTGTGTTTTCCCCACAGGACCCAGCCACGGACTGACACACAGTAGGATCTCCATGTGCTCACTCACGTTATGCCCTGAAGTAGTCATCACGGCAGACAGGCAATAACACAGAGGGAACTTGACCCGACCCACATCTTTAGAAGCAAGGAAAGTTAGGCAAGTGATGTTATGTCTGTCGATGAACTATCTGAAAGCCATTAAAAAGCGCTGTGCAGTAGTTATGAAGAATTTGTAATGGTCAGGAAATGTATGCTACAATGTTGAAAAAAGAGGCAGGATGTAAAATTAAATAAAAACAATGTTCAAAGTCTAAAAATAGTCAAGAAAAACCTTGGAAGGAAACATCAGAAACTGTCTGCAATGGTTGTGTGATTCCTGGGGATGCTAGTGATTTTTTTCCTCTGTTGTTTTTCTCCCTATGCCTCTCCTACTGACATCGACCCACAAATTATTTATATTATGTGTTACTTTCAAAGGGAAACAAACAAAAAAGAAACAAATTAAAATAAATAAATTCTTAATAACTGATTTCCTAGAGTTAGTGCTGCCTACTAAATCCAAGGAAGTCAAAGCCACGTGAATTGTGTTGTACCTTTTGTCGGGAGGAAAGCCAATGTTGCCTTTTTTCCCTCTGCCGCGGCAAGTGTGGGCAAACTCCTGGGAGTTACATGCCAGGTTAGCAAGGGCAGTGGATGAGCAAACGGACGTGAAAGCAGGATTAACTACTGAAGTCTAAGGGATTACCCCACAGCCTCACCCTTCAAGGCTGTTCCATCCCTTCCCCCAGTCTGAGAGTCAGCAATGATCCTAGATGTTCTCCACTCCCACCAGATCCCCAGAGGACAGAGATAAGCAGCTCATTCATTTTGTAAAGCTTCTGCTGCTGCTCTCCTATGGCTGAAAGATATACCACATGGAAATATCGGCCTCATTCCTGAATCATGAGCTCAAGAGACGGCAGAGCCAAGATTGTGGAGCCCTGGGTGTAAGATCAACGATTTCAAGGTGCGTGTGTTTCCATGGTTCCTAGGCATTGTGCCTGCATTAGCGTACAACTTCTGGATCGCCTCTAGGGAAAGTCTGGTGCTGGTTTTTGAACTGGCAGCCCTGTGAGGGAGCATAGGCAGCAGGCTAGTGTGTTTTCAGCCCAGGGGCCATCTGGGGATGAAACAGTGACTGCAGGGATGGGTGGCAGGCCTGGAACATGAGCAGAGGAGACTCTTGGATTAGGAAGGGGAAGGAGCAACAGAGAGAGAAACAAAAGGAAAGGGATAAAAGAAGAAAAGGGGAAGGATAAAAGGGGGAAGGAAAGGAGATAAGTAGGTGAGAGAGAGAGAGAGAGAGAGAGAGAGGGGGGGGCAGTTGTGCGTGAAAAAGATAATATTCTTTCAGGCTGAAACCAAGCCTGTGCGTTGAGTCCATCCCAAGGTTTAGAACATGGTCTCTCAGCTGCCAAGGTCAGAGGAGACTTGGCTGGTTGCCTCTGCGTCCTCTTCAGGCCACTTAGGTGCATGGGGCTTCAAATTTCTGCTGTGACTGAACACCTGGCAACCAGGTTAAACCTTTTCTGCCCGCACTTCATAGGTCCGAGGGAAAGGGGCCAGGATGGGCCCAGGGCCCACTTCTACAATGGGCTGTGTGCCCCTCCCTGCCCTCGGCCTCCCGAGGCAAAGGAGTAACTACACTGTATGCTGTGGGTACACAGGCAGAAGAGAACACATCTTCCCTTCCTTTGTTCTTGCTTTTACAGACCCGCATATCCATGGCCACTATATTCTTGTGATCTCCAAATGTGGCTCTATGGGTTGATGACAAGATAGAATACAATGTTGGAGATCAAGACAGAGTGCCTGCGTACTGCACCTACGCAGTGATGGGGTGTGCGGGTCGGGGACGAATACGGTTTAACTACCAAATAATTGTTTTCAATAGGACACTATATGGAAGGTATTTTTTACCTTATTTTATAGATGGGGAAGCTATGACACAGAGAGATGATGTAACTTTTCAAAACCACCCAGTAATGAGCAGGAACAGGATTTGAACTTAGAGCAGTCTTTCTATTCCTAAAGCACATACCCTTTGTTGCTCAGCCACACTTTCCCTGATCTTAATGGACACTGTTATACCAGTCTTCTCTATCACAGAGAAGGAAAAAATGCTGCAGTATCTGTACTGTCCTCTTCTGTGTGTGCCATGGAATAAATGACGTTCCTCAAGGCTGCAGGGAGAGACGCTGAGAGCGGAGTCCTGGTGCTGCAGCCCCAGGGTGAAGAGAGAGCGAAAGGAGAAGGCAAAAGGGCCCACTGTCAGGCTGCCTCGGCAACTCCCCTTTGCCTTTGCCCGGGGCACGTGGCAGCCGAGCCACCAGCCCCTCTGTCTAACGGTGTGGCAGCACAGGCGAGGGCAGCTGGCCAGCGTGGAGCCCAGACTACTGTTACCCTTAGACACTGGTTAGTTGTCTGGCCCACATGTTCCTATTAGCAGCTCACTCGGCCACTCCCCTTCCCCCTCTACACCGGCAGGGATAGCAGAGAACGGCAAGCACGGGAGAAGTTCTCGGACAAGACTGCAAAATCAATCCCCTCACCACAGCCTCCTCTGCTCCCGCTCCAGGGAATGGAGTTAAACAGTTAGGAAGGGGACTCTACACAGCCGCAGTCACCTTAGGACTTTCTAATGTGCTCCTTAAGACTTTCAGTGAACAAACCATGAGAAGTTGAACCAATCGGCTCCTGAAGGCCCAGAATCGCGGTGTAGCTCGGCACTGCTCGAGCCAAAACGGGTTCCAGGCAGCTGTAGGGAATTTTGGCACCAAGAGTCTGTGGCGGACACTAAATCGACATTACTGATCGCCATCATTGGGCCACATTTGACCTGTCGCACTTCCTCTATCTCTCCATCTTGGCTCCTTCACCTACTTCTTTCTGCACAGCTTTTCCACCTCGTGGCTTCTGCTGACCTATGGTCTGCGTTTCATCACCACCTGAGCTTGCACACAGATGCTTATGGCCTCCCTAGCCACGGACCATATGACTGACCCGCAGTTTTAGTCACTTCTGTTACTTAATTTCCTATTTCAAATGTTCAAGAGACAGAATCCGATGTACCCAGATCAACTTCTTACGCAGCCAGGTCACGACAAGCCCGTGGAACAGCTCTCCTGGGGTCGCGGGCTCGCCCGTTTGAGCAGCTGTGGCTGGGGGCTGGAGAAACGACTCTGGTGGTCCACACAGGGCTTCCCCCCAGTCAGAGGCCATGGCGGTGTCAGGCACGCTAGGTTTGGCTTGTCCAGTCATAACCTTAGTTCAATGCACTAAATCGGTGTGAATAACTAGCCAAAATTAAAAGAAGAAATAAAAAACGAATTTCCCAAGGTTTAGCTAATCCAGCATTACTCTCAGACAAAAACAACAAAGGGTTTCTGACAAGATGGCATGCTGATCCTCCAAAAACCCTTTATTCTCTCCTTGGAGGATCCAATTAGATATACACCCAAACCTCTCTTTCTATCCCTTCTGTGTCTTATTTTTTCATATTTTATATATCATTAACTTTCTATATTGTATCCTAGATGAGTTCCTCAGATCTATCTTCCAATTCACTAGCTCTCTTTAGCTGTGTGTAGTCTACCGGTTTCGTTGAGATTTTTATTTTTTCCACCTCCATGACTCTTTTTTTGCTTTTGTGGCACTTATAGTTGGTTCTATTTTAAATTCTCCTTGATTATTATTATTATTTTTTGTGAAATTTGTTTTTATCTTTCAATAATTTAGAAAGGCTTATCTTAAAGTTTCTTTAAAATCTCTATTTTATTTGGTGTTTCAGTTTATTTTCATTGCTTTATTTTATTTTATTCGTTAATTTCAGGGTGGTGGGTATATTAAGTGTTTTTCAATTTTTGCATGTGAACTTGTTTTCCTAAAGAGATCCACGCTGTTTTGTTGAGAAAACAAACAAAGTTACAGGATTATTTTTGCGGTTGCCTCTGCCAGAGCCCTGGGGAGTTCGATAATTCTGAACTGCTCTGAGTTACTGTGCAGCTCAGGGTTTCCACAAGGAGAAATCAGTGCAAATCTGGACCCACATGAAGGACAGGTGATGAATCTAGACCGACTTCCGGGTGTCTGGCATGGGTGGGCAGCTACTTCCTTTCACTACTTGCAGAAAATGTTTTTCAGTTCACCGGGGGCTGCAGCAATGAGCCGACTTTCAGCTTCACTCGGTGAGCCGAGTGCCAGCTGCACGTCCTGAACGGGGCATGTGACCGTCACTCCTGTCCCCGCCCAGGTGAGAGCCCTGGCATCGTGTGGCTTCCCAGGCGTAGCCTTGGCGAGAGGTTTCTTATGTATTTCTGGCACCTGAGAATGCCTTACTTTGTTGCTCAAATATGAATTTAAGTAAATAAACATACATTTTTAGTTTTTTTAAGCATCATACCTCTTCTGTGTGAGTGCAGTAGGAGGGGAGATTCCACATCTGCCCAGGAATTTTGTTTTCCCCATTGTCTCGGGTTTAACAAGTTCTTCCTAACGTATGCCTTCTTTCCTTTTATAACTCATTACAGATTCACTTTGCTTAAATTTCTTTTTTTTTTTTCCTATTTAGACCACATCCTGGTAAGTGTTTGATGTAAACAAAATAGAATTTTTCGACACCTTTCCTGATGGTGTCAAGAACTTTGGAGCCTAAAAGTTTCTTAGTAAAAATAGGACACAAGGACCCCCCCACTTTCCTGATTACATTAACCAGCTTACACACAACCTGATTTTGTTCGTTTTTGTCTGTAGTTACCAATTTCTTTGCATTATCTGTTACCTATCACTTTTTGTCTGTTCATTCATAGGTATTTCTGTCTTCCTGAAATTTATTTCCATTAATTTTATTTCTTCAACTTTGGATTCACTCAAAAAATTTGTTATTACATTCTGATGTCACATCGCCATATCAATGATAAAACATTAACTCCCAAGGCCTTATACCAGTCTCTGAACTGAGCTCCATGGACAGAAACACCTGCTAGGGTTCCTGTTCCTTGCCTTCACACCAGTTCCTAACCTGTGACCAAGATGACTAATGTTTTTTATCATCATTTGCTAAAAAATCACCCCAAAATCTACCTAAAGTCACCACGACAGCTTCCCATCCTCACCACCACGCCTGTTTAACTCTACGACCCGATGTGTCCTGGCAGGCTCTCACTTCCTGGAGGAACATCAAGGTGTGCGTGTAGCTGAAACACCTTATTCACGGACAGGAAACTGCATTAAAGTAGCACAAGGAGTTGACTTTAAAGATCTAACATATTCTTTGGTACAGTGTCATGTAGAGGGCAGATGTATTTTTCCACGCTCTCTGCAGACGCAGTTGGGTCATCTGGTTATTGCGGTCGCGGTAAATTACTGACAACAGGGCTCCCTAAAGACAAAAACTCACCTGTGACGCAAGGGGTGATTTGAGATTACAGTTTCTGGGCTACACTTGCCCTTCTGAATGCACCATTAATCCTACTCTTTGGTTTCCCAGCAGAATCTCTGAAGTGGGGGCAGGTACAAAGATCCCTCTGTGTAACCCTCCTCCCCGCTGACCTCGTCCCCCTGGGCTGCCAGGGCAATTTGATATTGTTCTTGTGTTTAATGGAAACTTTTTTTCTAATCACAACATGTTAAGTAGGTTCTAGAAGAATGAGCTCTCCCCTCTCCCAGCATCCTGCCCCATAAATAATCTTATAATAAATTCCTTTCAAATTTAGTACCAAGAAAAAAATAGTTTCTCTCAACGAGCCGGTCTGTTTCCTTCTACCAGACATTAAAAGCTACTTAAACCCATGGGATTTCTTTTTTTTTTTGCTTTGGAATTAAATGAAAGGAGACTTTCAGTTTTCCTACTAATATGCATGTAAAAAAAAATTAGACCAGCAGGAAATTGAAAAGCAGTACTGGAGGGAAAATGTGCAGCCATTCAACAATACTTATTAATTTATAATATTTATAAGCATATATTTTTGTGACTGCTGCTGTGGGAGGAAGCGTCAGGACTGGTTTTAACAAGAACAACAACGAACGTTTACCGAGCACTTCACGCCAGGCACTCCTCCGCGGACTTTACATGCATTAAATCAGTCAGTGGCTGTGCTAACCATTGACTCATTAAAACTCACAAAACTAGGTCCTACTATGATTATCACCTGTTGACAGGTGACGACACCGAGTCACATCAAGATTAAGTAACTCGCTCAAGTGAGTGAGCCCCGGCATCAGGGTATGAACTCAGGAAGTGCGGTTCCACGGCTGGGGTTTTTACATGCTTCATACGCCTCAAAATAGGCCTTCACCTCAAGAAACTCACCATCTACTTAGGAAGACAAGACACATATGCATATGAAGTTTCCCCGGAAATCAGGAAGAAACAGCATGTGATGCGGTGTATGGTAAGTGCCAAACAGTGAACAGTATAAAGAGAAAGGAACACTCACGTTTCCAAGGAAGGAAGGGCGCGGGGAGTGCCGTCAGGGAAGAGCTTCGTGGACAAGACAAGAGCTTAGGTGAGATTAGAAGGATGTGCAAGACTTTGATATATTAAGAGAAACAGAAAGGTCAGTAAGGTTTAACAAGACTTCGGCACGAAGGCTTGGGGACAGAGACGAGGAACCTGTGAAAACAGGATTCCGAGTAAGGAAAAGTGAGTGGTTTAATTGGAAAGGAGAGCAGGGGACCAGATCATAGGTGACCTGATATACAGGTGACTAACTAATCACAGAAAAATTCTAACCACCACTTATTGAGTACTCTCTGCGTTCTAGGCACGAGGGTAAGAGATTTACCTCGGGTATCTTCTTTAATCCCAACAGGATCTCTGTTACCTTCCTTTACAGAAAGAAAAATCGAGGCCCAGACACTGAGAAACCTGCCCGGTGCCACATTGTCAGTGACGGGGGAGTGAGGTCACAAACCCACAGGGTCTGACCTCAGCAGCTATAAGGCACCAACTGCTCCGTTCGGCCGCTGGGCAATCTCAGTGCTATGCTTCCAAGTTTGGCCTTTACCCGGACCCAGTGGAAATTCCCTGATGTTTCTAAGGACCAGGGTGTCACCAGGAATGTGCAGTTCCAGGCAGATACAGCTGCTGCACTGGGCAGGAAAGCCAGCCACAGAGGCAGATGAGGGAATGGGAAAGGAAGGACACGTGTAAGACTCCGGAAGGAAGAAGCTCATCAGGGAGGGTCCATGGAAACTAAAAGATGATGGCAAGGGCCCCAGCTGAGGTCACGAGGACGTGAGGGACCGTGGAGGAAAAGTAAACAGACTGACCTTTAAATGAAACTAAACTAGCCGGCAAAAATATTTTATAGCAGCTGGACATTCAGAGCTGGAGTTTAGGAGCAGAAGCGAGGCGGGAACCACAGCTGAGGAGTCAGCCACGCAGGCCGTGAACAACAGAGAAAGTTCACGCGTTCTCCGTGGCCCGGGCACCGTGGCGGGAGACCCACACAAGGCTCCCACTGCAGGGCATGCAGCCCTGTGTCACCAAGAATAATTAGAAGTATGCAAATGAGTGTTTTTATTTTAATTGCTGTAGATTTATGTTTCATGTGTCCTAGGAAAACAGAACTAGCATTTCATACACACGATATCCTGGATATTATTGTTTAGGACAGTCCTCAATTGATTTTCCAGGGAGTCGATTTAAAATCAGTGTGAAGGCCAATTTCAAGTAAACAGCAGTAAGGGTGGCACTCAGATATGGCAAAAATTACATAGCAGGTTGCAAATGACTACGGACAGCACTGAGGCAGCCCACTTACTCGTCACCTAACCCGACCAGGTGGGCACCGCCATCACCTCACACACGGGAAAATTAAAACTCAGATCAGCGACATGTACAAGGCCATGCAATATGTAAGTGTATTCGGATCAGCGACATGTACAAAGCCATGCAATATATAAGTGTACTCGGATCAGCGACATGTACAAGGTCATGCAATATGTAAGTGTACTTGGATCAGCGACATGTACAAGGCCATGCAATATGTAAGTGTACTCGGATCAGCGACATGTACAAGGTCATGCAATATGTAAGTGTACTCGGATCAGCGACATGTACAAGGTCATGCAATATGTAAGTGTACTCGGATCAGCGACATGTACAAGGTCATGCAATATGTAAGTGTACTCGGATCAGCGACATGTACAAGGTCATGCAATATGTAAGTGTCAGAGCCAAAGCTCATGCCCAGCTTCTCAGACTCCAAAGCTGCTCACCACGTGCCCTCAGCAGCCCACAGCTCTGGATGAGAGAGCCACAGGGAAGCCCCTTGGAGGGGGTGGGCAGGAGAGGACAAAGGGAAGCTGGGAGACAAAGATGGAGCCCTGCGAGAATCAACTACCTAGTGTCACACCAAAAAGAGGATAAAGCTTTGTCTAGGGAAGGATCGACAGAGTGGCACCCACCTCAGAGAGGAAAGGGAAGACGGAGACAAAAACCAAGGCATTTTGTGATTAGACTTCAAAGGGCAATTTCCACAGAGGGCTCGGGAAGGAGGACAGGGCCAGCAGTGCCTGGATGTGGGCAGGAGGCGGCCACAGGTACAGACATCTGTTCTTAGGTGAAGGCGGAAGATGAGCAGGATTTACAGGGATAAGCAAAGACTGTCTTCCAGCCCCTCACCCCAACACACATAGCCCAAGGAAGAGGGGGCCCTGGGAGGAGGGGTTACTTAGGTCTCTGTACAAGGGAGCATCTTAGGGCTTGGGAGCACCTGGGGGGGTGGTCTACAATGAGAAGGTGATGGCCTAGAGGAGCAGGAGCCACTGAGCAGAGCCCCAGTCCCTGAGGGCTTCTGGGCTGTCAAACTCCTGCACACCTCAGGGACCACAGTCACCTGGTGCAGATCTACCACGGGGACATTTGTCACTGAGGAGGGGGAGGGGCAGGGGCTGCTTGTTGACAGTGGCACTGATCTGCAGGAGAATGCAAACATGAAGCCTCAGCACTTGTCAGCCCTGCTCACCTCACACTCTCTCTCTCTCTCTCTCTCCCCCCCTCCTCTGCTTCCTCTTCTGTCCTTCCTCTCTCTTTCCTCAACTCCATGGACAGAGTCACACTACCCACACAAGCTTTCTGTAAAACAGATCCGACGTGGCAGGTGCAGGGGAGTCCCCTAATTCCCTCACCAGCACCAAGCCCACCGAAGAGTTTTGATGTGACAAAGAACCCGACGGGGCCAGGAGAGTAGGAACGCAGCAGGGACCCAGCTAAGAGCCCCCAAGGCCAGTCAGAGGGCTGCACCACGGAGCAAGGGAGTGAGGGCAGCCCTGAGCACGGGCAGAGAGCGTCACAGAAAGTCTCAGAACACACAGGAGCACAAGGAGGCTTTGCAGGGGGCTGGGCTGACTGGGTGGGGAGGATGGGAACGAGGAGCAGTTTATAATTAGTTACCGAGATTCATCTTAAAGAGCAGTGACCTTGGACCCAACAGGGGGCTTAAAAGTCAAAAAGAGTTATCATAGAGGGGGATCTGTGCCCCGGGGCTGTGTCCCTGTGCGTTTGCTCCTCCGTCTTCACAGACTGTGAGCCCTCAAGCATCAGGACCGCCTCTTGCACAATACTGTCGTCTGCCTAGTGACAATGAAGGCCCTGCCGGTGGCAGGTCTTGGTAGGCCTTTGCTGACCACTGTGCTATGACCACAGCGATGGCAAAGGGCAGGGCATCATCAGCACAGGCATGACACTGGAACACAAGGAGGAGAGTCACCCTGGCAGGCAGGAGCCTCTTCTGAGAAGGCCAGAGAGGAGGGTGCACAGGAACCTGGTGTTCTGAGTTCTCACAAGGAAGCGGTGGTCAGCTTGCCTGCCATAAGCAGGGACATAGTGGCCCGACTGTGGGGAGGAAGGGATGGTCTGCAAGCCTCCTGAGGTCACTGTGCCCGGGAGTTCTGAGAGGAAAGAAAGGCTCTGCAAAGGTCAAACGGGGTTCATGGGGCAGGTCAGCTCTGCTGAGACCAGGTGGTGGTCTGGCTCTGACCAGGGACAGGTGCAGAGAACCAACTGGCCTACACACTCTCTGTGGTGGGAATGAAGTATAGGGACCTTGTCACTGTGACCAGCTGAAGTGCCTGACCTCGGAGTCCAGGCGGGCAAGGGACAAGGGTTGCTAATGGCGCTGCTAGTGTGAAGAGACTGTTATTTCAATACGCCAAGGTTGTGGGTACAATCTCTGGTCAGGGCACATATGAGAAGCAACCAATGGATGTATAAATAAGTGGAACAACAAATTAATATATCTCTCTTAAAAAAATCAATTAGAATTTTTTTTGAAAAAGAGAGACTGAGCAGGTGCAAGTGAGGAGCAAGACGGGCTTAAGGGACGTGCGGAGGGGGAGGCTGAAGAGGAGCGGCACGTCAGCAGCTGGCAGGGGGACGGACCAGGTGTGACCCTGCTGCTGATGGGCGGCTGAATGGGTGACACCGGCAGATGGTCAGGTTAGGCAGGCTGCCTGCCAAAGACAAAGTGGGGAGAAGTCTGCCAGGAGAGAGACTGTGCTTGTCCATCAGTCTGTCTCACTGAGTCGAAGGGTTGGGGCCAGTGCTCGATGACCTCTGTGCCCCCTGCCCCTATTATGACGGCCCTTCAACCAGGAAGTGATCAGCATTTGTTGAATTATCTCATTTTACCTGCACAACAATCTTCTGGTGCACACCTGGTTTTCTCCCACATGCAGATATGAATAGACAGCTCCAGAGAGTAGGGGCTGTCCTCTAAACCTGCTCCCAGGTCTGTCCGAGGAAAAGGTGGTCATCAAACAGAACCATCAAAACGATTACAAAACTTTGCAATGATTTGGGAAGGGTGGCGTTTCCTTCCCCTGGTGAATCTTAGGCCGAGGACAGATAAGCATGTGCAGGGATGATTCAGACCAGATCCTGCGGTCAGGAGACAACCTACTGAGATCCTATCCAACCCTGTGGGCAGCGAGAAGCTATGTCCTCTGGGGTTTGTTTTATTTTTCAACAAGAGGGAAATAATCAGATGAGCTGAACAGTGGGTGTTCCAATTTTGTTCCTGTTCACAATTTTTTGAACTATGAAACTCACACACAGGGACATTAAAGAGATGCTTTCACCCCACTGCCCATCCCCAGGTGGGTGAGGGGGCCCCTCCTTACAAGAAACAGTGAATGTAGCTGATAATCGGAGCCTCAGACAATCTTATCAGAGCTGGATCTGGACAGTGCAGACAGGCCTTCACGCATGTTGGGATGAACTAGATCTGAGGCCGGGGTGAATCCTAAGAGAACGCACTCACCACAGAAGACACTTGGGCACCAAGAAAGAGCCCCTTTCAGAAAAGAAGCAGGAGGCTGGCGGGGCCACAGAGCCGATGAAGGACATCGAGAGGACTCGGCCAGGAGAACTTGGAGCGCTCAGGAGAGGAATAAACAGAGTTCCGACCCACCCACTTTAAAAAAAGTCCTCCCAGCCTGAGATCGAAAATATTCTTCATCCTCTTGGGGATAGAAACAGCTTTAGAAGAATTAGAAGGATTTTTTCTTTCTTTCTTTTTTTAAGGAAAGAGAAACTCGGGGCTTTTGCTTTCCTGACCAGCCCGTTAGCCCTCAGGCAGACTTCCCCCGGAAGGGTGATTCACAGGGAATCACCCTTCCGCTGGGCTCCCAGGGCCACTTGCACACCTTCCTGCCTTGGAGTAGCAGGCATTTCCACCTCTCCCTGTGATGTGCATACTGTAGGTGCTTAGCAAGTGCCAGGTGAACTGTGGAGATGCAGAGACAAATGGCTGAAGAGTTTTCTCCTCCTAAATCGGAAGATTATGGAACAGAAGAAAGAATGAAAGGATATTCCACTTCCATTTCAGACTTTTATTTTCTTGAGAATTAAAAAGGCGGGGAGGAGGGGGCAGTAAAAAAAAAACAAAAAAAGCACCAAACCTGCACTGATGACACATGCAGGCAGGGGAGGCCAGAGGGGGGGCCAGGGGGCAGCCTTGAGGGCAACATCCCCCCCAACCCCTACTGGACGCCTCTGACTGCTCTTCTCACACAAAGCTCCAAGCTTCAAACTCCTGGGAGCCCAAGAAAGTGTGCCCAGTCCTTTAAGACCTTTCCAGAACTGCAGTACCTTCTCAGGTTACATCATGCCTGGTCTTCTCTGGTTTCCTTCCTCATTACTCACTGAAGCCTGTTTTCCACTCTGGACTCTGCTTTCTTTTCCAGAGCAATTATTCTTAGCCTTTAACTGTGTGGGACAGAATTCAGAAAAGCCAGTTAAGTGGAGATGTATGTCTCCATTCCTAATGTTTTCCACCTTCTGAGTTCAGACAAGATAAGAGGCCTGGCTGCCTAACAAAAATCACCTGGGAGCTTAGAAAAAAAAACACATGGAGAAAACCAAGGGGGAGGGTGGAGGCAGGGGAGGGCGGTGGATTTGGCTGGGGTGGGGGGAGTCATGTGGGAAAATGCAGACAACTGCATTTGAACTACAATAAAATAATTAAACAAAAAACAAAGCCCCATAAAACACCTCCAGGCCTTACCCCAGACCAATCAAATCAGAATCTCTGGGGCAGGGGCAGGGCTAGGAATCAGGATGTTTTTGAAGTTCTCCAGATGATTCTTTTCTTTTTTAAATTTTTTATGAAGATTTATTCTTTATTTTTTTTTTTTAGAGAGAGAGAGAGGAAGAGAAAGACAAAGAGAGGGAGAGAAATATCAGTATGTGGCTGCCTCTCGAGCGCCCTATACTGGGGGCCTGGCCTGCAACCCAGGCTTGTGCCCTGACTGGGAATTGAACTGGCAACCCTTTGGTTCCCAGTCTAGCATTCAACCCACTGAACCACACCAGTCAGGGCCAGATGATTCTAAATTAAGAACCTGCTGGGCCAGATCACATTCTTATTTGTCAGTCTGATGGAATTAAGTCTCTGCCCAGACTGATACTACAAGAAATTAGTAATGTGTCCTTAAATTAATAGTTCTCGAAATTCACTTTGTATTAGAAGCACCTTGGTCCTTACTTAAAAATGTGGATTCTTGTGCTTCACACCTGAGGTCTATTCACTAGGTCTGGAGCAGGGTTCAGAAACGCATTTTCCACCACCACTCCTAGCGTCACTGATGCAGAGCGTCCATGAAGCCCACGCTGAAATACAAATGTTTAAATCATCTTTGGTAGAGCTCCAGCTGGGCTTAATTTATTCACAAACCATTTATACTTTTTGACAGGTATTACCCACACATTTCAAGAGCTGTGATGATAACAAAGGAGAGAACAACGTGTTATGGGACCATTTGGGCCCGCCACCTATCAGAGCAGCTAATTCTCTGATCAGAAAAATGTATAAACATGGATTTCTTGCCTTATTCACGTGTGGAAGGAAATGTCTATTTTTGCTCTTTATACTCTTGGAAGCATACCCCACTTCTCCAACATCTTCAATAACATCCTGGTTAGTGACGAACTGGCATGTCCATGGGGTCCCCCCAAAATGCCTCCAACCCCTCCTCTCAAATCTTCCCTCACATTCAACCCAAACAGGTCAGTCAGCCACGGCAGTTTCACAGCTGCAATGTCAGTGCCTCCCTGATTGTCTCTGTGCGGCCGGCCGCCCATGCCATCGGTGGCTGGGGACGCCTCTACCCTTCCTCTCAGCCATGTACGTTCCACTTGGATGCCAAAGCCGACTTCAACCTCATAGCTCTTGTGCTGGGCAGCCTCTCTTGGCCCCCCAGATTCTCCTCTCTCCTCTGCCCTGCTCTGGGTTGCAGGAGGCTGACCCTTCGGGACACCGTCTGAGCTCTCTTGCCCTCTGGCTTCTGACTAGAGCCGCCAATGGGACAGTGGGAATAGAGAGACCAGAGAATCTATTCTCTTGCTCCCTCCCCATCTGGTCACTGCAGTTCTGGCTCTGGCTGAGTTTCTCTGTATTCAGGGCTCTCACTGGGCTTCCCACTGACCCCACAGACCAGGGATGGTGACAATTTCCTTTGAAGGCTAGGCTCTAGGCGCTTTACCATGTCTTGCTGACTCTCCAGAAATCGTTTCTTCACTCAGTTCTGTTAAACTACTTTGACAGTTCCATCTATTTCCTTCCAGAACCCTGAGAAAGTGAGATCTTTCCCCAAAACCAACTCGCCCAGTTCTGGGGGATCACAGTCACCTCAGGGCATTGGCAGCATGAATTACATGGAGGGCATTTGGAAGAGCTTCTGCTGAGTAGCAAGGGCCCCTCACATATCCAGTCTGGCTGCCCACTCTGGGCTCTCCCAGCCAACTACCCGGTATACCAGCCCTTGTCAGTCAATGGGCCACAATCGACTTTCACTTCTGACTTAACTGAGTAGTTCTGACACTCTCTCTGAAACAGCAGCTTTGTTACTGCATGACCCCTCCTACACACTTCCTTAGCTTGCCAGCCACAGCCAAGGGACAGCCAATCCGCCAACAACCAACCCCATGACTCCCTTGGGTTTCCTATCCAAGAAACTCAATGACCGACAACAGTCAGGGTGTGAAAGTTGCCAGATGCAGTTTGGGGTTGGCAGCCAGGCGAGAGCAGACAGAAGACAGAGGGTGGGAGAAAGACCCAGAAGACTAGGTGGGACCACTTGGCCTGTAGTTTCCCGGCCCCGGTTCCTTGGGGCCTTTGTGACCTCTGTTCCTGTGCCCTGGCCCGACCAGTGATCCTGTACAACAGCCCTGCCCTTCACCCCAGCGAGCCCGGGGAAGCTTATGATTCATGCACCAACACGCCTGAAACGTCAGGAGTCCTATTCTCAGGAGAACTCAGTATGCCTCCTGTGGGAACCAGGGCAGGGACCTTTTAGGCATGGAACCTTCTAGACACCTGGATTAAATCTTGGGAAGAAGTGAATATACAAGGCTGCCTTGGTCCTAGAAGTCTGGAAATAGATCAGAAGGGCAGATAGAAGGAACTTCTGCCACATTCTTCAACAGAGGATGGACAAAGTGACATAGAGGATAGGGCAGGAGCAACTGAACTCGAAGGTAAGGTAGCAATGGAGCAGGGACGGGGACTTTTGTTTTCGTTGTGACAGGGCTAAGTGACTTTATTAGAGAAAGCCAGTATTACAAAGGACTTCACAATTGGCACTGGGGCTTTTCTTCTTTCCTAAAGGTGGCCACAACATTGGCAAATGCCAGCTGCACTGCATCTGTCGCCTGGCTCGGCTTTCTCCTGTTTGGCCCCCTTGGGAGTCTGACCTCTCACTTTCCATCATGGACCAAGGAACCATTTCAGCCATAATGCTGGGTCAGCTCTAGGAGCACAGCAGCCCTCATCCCGATGGTCTCCAAGGCAGGCAGACATACTCCGAACAGCACGGGTTACTCACCCATTCAACATACTTAGAGGGTTTGTATCGAGTTCCCAGACACAAGCAGAGTGCCTTGTGCACACACTGTCATACTGAATCTAACTCCTCTGTAGAATAGGGACAATGTCTTAGCCCCATGCCACAGATGGGGAACTGAGCTCCACGAGATTCAGTAACATTTCCAAGGTCACACAGCTGGTAAATGACAGAGCTGGGATGCAACCCGATGTTGCCCCTTTACGAAACGCATTTTCTTAACCACTTTGTTTCTCGATCTTTGCTCCTTCAGGGCTAACTGTCTATCGAGAGAGAGAGTTAAGTAAACCACTTCTTGGTCATTAACTGCCTTCCCGACTAAGCAACAAGACACCTGTGGGGAGGGACCAGATCTTGTCCCAGGACCATGTCTTAGACTACTTCTTGGCTTAGTCCTGAGAACTCAATAAATGGTTTTGCTGCTGCTGCTGATGACAATACTAATAAAAGTATCAACCAGCGGTTGGCGGTCTGACTACTCATCTTTTCCTATGCTAAAATTCTAGACCTGCTGAGCAGGAATGAATAAATGAATGAACAGATAATAAACAGGGTCAGCTTGTTTCTGTCACTGAAGATCCCTGTAATTCCCTGCCTACTTGCCTACCTCTGAAACACCAACTCATTGATAGAGAACAAACTTATGATCAACTCTTGTCTCTGGCTGGTCATGGCCACATTTACGAGATAAACGAATGTGATGAAACTCATGAGCCCTGGCCTGTGGCCGGACGAGAGGGACAGAACGGTACCCAATATCAACAGCAGCAAAAGCAACAGCAGGAACAAGCCTGGTCAATGAGCTCTCTGGGCACGGAACTACAGCCTGCGAGTCACCAATGTCACCAGAGTTGGGGACTCACCCTCATCTGAAAACTGGGAAAGGCTCCTAGCCTGTCTCCACACAGGATTACAGCTGTAAGAGACAAACAGGCAAAGTGTACCCCTCATTATAAAGTTCATTTCAGAAGGGGACTTGACAGTCCTTAGACCCTTTTCCACCGCAGAGTGACTCTGGCTATCAGGAAATGGCTTATCTGCATCCAGCCCAAACCTTCCCTGAGTGTTAAAGTTTGTATCCTCTTATCTTAAGCACAAAGGAGACGGCACCTACTGCTCCATGCTGTACAATAAATACCATGTGAAGCCACTATCGCTGCCCTCAGGTAAAATCGTCTCCATTTCTTTGCCCTTTTCTCCTGTGTTTTTGGAATGTCCTTCTTCAAGTTCCTCTAAACATGGACTGTAGGGCAGCAGCGTCTGGAATCAGAAATAGAGGCTCCAGCTGGGTCACTCAGTTGGTTAGAGCGTTATCCTGACAGGCCACGGTTGCAGGTCTGATCCGGGTCAGGGCATATACAGGAAGGAGCCAATGAATGCATAAATAACTGGAAAAACAAACTGATGTTTCTCTCTCTCTAATCAATAATAGAAAAAAAAAGAATTAGAAGTAGAACACCAGATTAGAAATGAGGCGATCCGTCAGCTCTGCCACTGACGGCCTTGTGACTTTGGACAGACAGCGACGCCCTAGGCCTCTGTCTCCATTCGAGGGGAAGACACCTCTGCTCAGGGACCTGGGAAGGGGAAAAGACGGCAGATTATTTCAAGCCATCCCTGAGTTGTACGTGATATAAACTGGACAGAAAAATGTGATGAACTGGACTTCGCATTTGAAGTCCCTATGTCTCCTCTTTCTAAATGAAATAAATAGTTGTGTTGATCCAAAAAGCCCCCTCAGCCTCCCACTCCCTGGGTGCGATGGTTGTTTGAAAGCCTGTTACATGTGGCTTCACAGAGTCCAACAGTGTGCTCAGACTTGTTGACTCGAAGGCAGGGCATGCAAACATACACGCATCTCTGAGTGATGGAAATCCATGGGATGTTAGCACATGCACATATGCAAACTGTAAAGATTTATTAGCCGTGAGCAGTGAGATCTTTGTCTCTATACAGTTCCAAAACACCCCCAAAATTTATCACAAGCATATACGACTTGCAAAATCCAAAAAACCCTAATATTATAAATAATGACAACCATAACCACATTTAAAAAGTGAATTAAAAATTCTAGGCCTAGATCTAGGGCTGCCATGCCACAGCAGGAGTAGGGCTGTAGAGCCTTCACATTTCCCCGTCACTGTTTGGTCTGTATTTGCTGGGTGCTCCACAGTCAACATTATTAATCACTCACTAAGTGACAGCATTCTGCAAGACCAGGGCTTGGCAAACTACTGCCTGTGAGCCAAACCCAGCCGACCACCTGCTCTCATAAATAAAGTTCCCTTGGAACATAGTCACACTCACCCATTTATGTATTGTCTGTGGCTGTTTTCGTGCTCAAATAGCCCAGCTAAATAGTGGCAACAGAGACCACATGGTCTGCAAAGCCTAAACTGTTTACTATTTGCCCCTTTACAGAAAAAGCGCACTAGTCCCTGCATTAGACATAAGGATTCAGTGGGCAGCAACAATGGCCCTGGGCCCTGCCTACCCTCATGGACTTCAGTGTCTAGTTACATGGCACTCAATCAGTCGTGCAAATAAATGTGTAACTGCAACACCCTAGCACAGAAAGGTATGTTTGCTTGCTCCTGGAGAGTACTCCAGGCAGCTGACCTATCATGGAAGACAACAAAACGAAACAAAAACCAAAATAAAATAGCAGGTACAAAGGCCCTACGATGGAAGAGAAATGGAAACATTTTAAAATTATTTTAAAAAGTTTTCCAGCCTAGATCGAGGCCGCCCCGCTGTGTTTTCCAGGGCACCTGTGTCTGGATGTTTTGTCCCTGCTCATGATGGCCTCCTTGCTTTCTGGTAGAGGCATGAAGGTCGGTAGCTGCGGCCTCCAGGCTGGGATGAACCATGTTCTCAGAGGAGGCAGGGGAGCCAAGCCGGAGCCACGGCCAGTACAGGGGTCGCCGCTGGACCAAACGTTGCTGCTGCAGGATTTGCAGGCCATTGTGTCTGGTAAGCCATGAAGCATACGGAGCCTCAGGCCAGACAGGTTTTTCAGAGTCTACCAAAATCTGCCCTCAGTGGTGGCTACTACAGAGGTGGATTTGAACCCAACATGAAGAAATGGGAAGCAACATGAATATTAGATATAAGCCCTACTGCCAATAAAGGAAAAGTAAGAGATGCTCATTGATGAATTATGCTTTTATCGCCCAGACAATGTGATAAATGTTATGATGGAATTAGCATGAGTTGTTACAGTAGACTCATCTCATTGGGAAGAAAGATGGTCAAGGTACAGAGAGCTGGCTCAGCTGCTTGGAACTGTGAATTTAAAAGTGAATTTAGTCACAGCCCTGGCTGATGTGGCTCAGTGGATTGAGTGCCAGCCTGCAAACTGAGAGGTCACTGGTTGATTCCCGGTCAGGGCACATGCCTGGGTTTCAGGCCAGGTCCTCACTTATGGCGTGTGAGAGGCAACCAATTGATGTATCTCTCGCACATCGATGCTTCTCTCCCTCTCTTTCTCCCTTCCTTCCCTTCTCTCTAAAAACAAATAAATAAAACCTTTAAAAAAAAAGTAAAGTTAGTCACAACTTTTCTTTTTTTTTTTTTAAGAAAGAGGGGAAAGGAGGGAGAAAGAGAGGGAGAGAAACATCAGTGTGTGGTTGCCTCTTGCATGCCCACACCTGGGAACCTGGCCTGCAACCCAGGCACATGCCCTGGCTGGGAATCGAACCAGTAGCCCTTTGGTTCACAGGCCAGCGCTCAATCCACTGAGCCACACCAGCCAGGGTACAGTCACAACTTGGATCTAAAAAAAATTCATGTAGTTATATACATGTCACTGATAGAATTCAGATTTCATACATTAAAAACTTGTTAAAAATAAAAAATAAACACTAATAAGCCAAAGTGGCTACAGGCAAAGGACTGGCAAGGTCTGTGACACCAGATAAGGCTGGGAAGGGGTGGGAGCCAGGCCGTGCAGGACTGGAGACCTTGATAAGGGCTTACTTTTATCTAAAGAAAAGTGGGGAGTCCTGAAGGGTTTCCAGGGAGACTGTTGGAGACACGGCGGGACCAACGTTCTGAGAGGACTTCTCTGGCCTCAGAGCGGAGAAAGGCAGAGGTTAACCAGTCAGGAAGCTGTTTTGCAGAAAGGCCTGGACAAAGATGATGGGAGCTTGGACCTCAGAGTGCAGATGGTCAGGATTGCAGGGGTCAGTCTGTCTGACCGAGGGGCCGAAGCAAGGGCATCAACCATCCCAAACGGGCCACTCGGCCTGACGGAGCCGTCGGCTGTCACGCATACCATGGTGCAGATACAACAGAGATGGCCAAGAATGAGAAGACCCTTTATGGCTCATAAACTCGGCTTTCCTTCCTCCGTGTGTCCATGTCCTGAGATGCGGTTGATGCCCAACCTTTCAGAAACATAAACAGTGGCCATTTCCTCACATGGACCCTGCTCAATCCTATGTCTTGGTCAATTGAATCAACAAACTGACGCAATGTGGATCAGCTTCTTCCCTCAGTTGTAAATACTAAGATGGTTTTCTGAAGCCAACACTGCCATCTTCCAAACACACTACGAAGGCTCATTTACCACGCTGGGTGGAAGCCAGATAAGCCAGAACATGAGGACGAACGTAAGAACCTGTACAGGCAATGGACTTCAGCTTGCTACTGGTCATAAAGGAAAAGGGAATTTCTGCCCTTTCAAGGAGGTCCGGCATTCTGCATTGGAGCAAAGGCCCTCTTCTGGTCCCAAAGCAGACCTTATTGCGTTACTGGGTTAAGTTTCAGAATGCGCTGGGTTCAGCTGGCTTCACTTCCCTGGGGAAATGGGCTGGGTGCACAGGAGGGCCTCCTGAATTGACAAGAGTGAAGGATGGATGAGTGGATCCTCTATCTCTGCTCCAGAGATGGATCTCTGGAGGGTGTGGTTCACCTGCACCCCTTCCCCTCGGGCAACTGGCACCTACCTAGTCAGGATCTGGACTCACCCCAGACTCAGGTACTATATCCAACCCACCTCCAGCAGCCACAGCTCCATGCCCCCACAGATGCAAGACCCCTCCTTTATTCCTGCCACATTTGGTGTGACCCAGGGGACAGCATTTATTGCCTGACAGTCTGGGGATGATCCATTCCCCTGCACCCCACTCTGGGGAATTGTGGACAATGAGTGTTGGCACAATGACCACAGGAAGTGCTCGCTCTGGATGAGAACAGAGCAAAACTGCAAAAGGGAGCAGCTGCACCCTCAGCCCAGTATGAAGGTATGCCTGAGGCAGCAGGTGCGAAGGTACACCTGAGGCTGTGAGCATCGGACATGCATTGACAAGCTGTGGGGCTGGAAACATGCTCTGCTCTATGAAGTCCTAGAAAATGAATGTGTGACCTTTCAAAAGAGAAACTTCTTTCAGGAGAGTTAAATAGGCAGTTCTCCCAACACATTAACGGGTTTATTAACACAGGCAGCTGCATGCCCTCCAGTATCAGACAGCTCAAGTTCAAACCCCAGTCCTACCACTTCCTATCTCCATAAACATGGAATAATTTAACCTCTCCGTGCCTCAGTTTCCTCTTCTGTCTAAGGAGGACAATAATAGCACCTATTTCCTATGGTTGTTGTGAGGGTTAAAATCACCTGTGGGAAAAAATGCCTGGAAGCGTGCCCAGTGTGCGGGAAGCAGCCAGTGAGTGAGCTCTAGATCTCTACAGAAAGCTTCACGGAAAACTCGAAGGCATGCCACACTCGGCACATCTCACACCACCTTCTTAGTGTCCTCACCTCAGTCACGGCGGTGCCGTTCTTCCAGTTGTTCTGGCCAAAGTCCTTGGAGTCATCTGTGACTCCTCCCTCTCTCTCACCCCGAAGACTCTTGGCTCTTTCTTCAAAATACATCCAGAACTAGACTGTCCCTACCCCATCCAAGCCACCACTGTCTCTTGCCAGATTAACGAAATGTCTTGTCTGGTCTCCCTGCTTCTGTCCTGGAACCCCACAGTCTGTTCTCACCGTGGCAGCCAGAACGAGGCTATGAAAATGTAAGTCAGCTCTCCCGTGGCAACGACCTCCCCCAACAGCTCCCCTCTTGCCGAGGATCGCCTGGTTCGGAGCCCCAGCTCCTGCTTCATGGATGTGAAATGCCCAGGGTGCTGTAAAATCACCACTGTCGCTGGCCATGCACAGGGGGTAGTCTTGGGTGCTGGCTGCTCCAGTGGCCTCTGACAGCCCAGGGAAGGAGAAACAAGGCTTCCAGAGGATGTTTCTTCAGAAGGAAGCAGCACTAAACGCACCCTGAATTGAGATGAGTGGGAAACCATCCCAATAAGCACATTTTGGATACAAAAAAAATGTAACTCAGATCACATCAAAACTCTCTGCTCAAAGCCAGTTTAATGGCTTCCTGACTCAGGTGGAGTAAAAGCCCAATTTCCTACAAATAGTCCAGAAGGCCTTAAATGACCTGTCATCTCCTGCCCCACCTGTCTGACCTCATTTCCTGCTACTCTCCTCATTTATCTTTCTCAAGCCACACTGGCCTCTTCTTTAAACACAGGGGAACACTCATGCCTCAGGGCCTTTGCCCTCACTCTCTCTTCTATAAGGCAATCTTCCCCAGATGCCTGCATGACTGGCTCTGTCATTTCCTTCAGGTCTGTACACAGTCACCTCCTCAGTCATGTCTTCCCGGGAAACCCTTTTAAGACTTAACCTCTTCCCCGATAACTCATATCCTTCTACCTTGCATTGTTTTTCTCCTTAGTACTTTTACTATTGAATATGCTATGCCTTTTATTTATTTTATCACCCGTGTTTTCTATTACATACTCAGCTCCATGAGAGGAGGTATTTTTGTTGGTTTGACTCGGAGCTCTGTCCCCAGGACCTGGGACAGTGCCTGGCGCATAGCAGGCGCTGGAATAAGCACCGGAGGACCCAGGGCTTTGTTAAAGCACGAAGCTGAAGGTCAGTCGGAACTCGAGACACTACTCTTTAAAATCAAGGTGCACGTCAACGGGAACGTGTAATTTAATTTATACTTTTAAATACTATTCCAGCCACCTGTTTACTTTGCAAATAAAAGGCACCCTTACTTTCAGTTTTCATTAAAAATACAAAATGCCCTGAGCTCGACCCTCTGGACTGAGCCGCACTTCCATCAGGCGGCGCGTCAGTCAAAGCGAAACAAGGACCAGAATACTAAGTGCTGCTTCTATTTTTGGTTCGCCCTCTGAGTCGGTTTCTTCTTTATTTCTCCTTCCTTTCTGTGGCCACATAGATTTATCGGCAGGCAATGAACTGCTGCTGCCATGGATGTTGGGCTCTACGGGGAGAAAGGGTATGTGGCCAATCCGAAGACACGATGAGCAACTTGAAGGGGAAACAGTCTTGCACTAATAGTAATTCTAGGAGCAAGACCCCTGAAAGCGAACACTGCTGGCAAGAGGGAGGGTTTATTTTCTCAAATTTTCACTTGTTGAGCTGACAGCATAAAAGGAAGAGAAATTTGGAACCTGAAGAATAAAATCTTTACTTCTTAAGGAAAGCACTGTTCAGTCATCACGAGCTAATAACTGAGCTAATGACAATCCGAAGGCGAAATTTTCAGAATAGTGTGCTAGAAGCAAAGCTGTAAACCATCCAAAGAACTGAACTGATTCAGCAAAATAAAAATAAAGTAACACATCTAGTCAGTCGATTTGGAATCTGGAGGGAAAACACTGATGTTGCAATGGGAAAACAGAATGATGCGCCGAAAGAGGGCTGAGAGCTTTGGAGGTGGGCAGCTGGGCAGCCACAAGCTTCCACCCAGCTTTGCCACCGAATGGCTGTGTGGCCTTGGTGAGCTACGTGATGGCTCTGAACCTTGGTTCCCTGAACGATAAAACACGGATCATAATGTCTCGAGTTGCATGAATCAGCTAATTTGTGGAGATCTTTGCACACAGTAAGGAACCAATAAACAATAGTTCCTTTCCTGGACCGGCCACATTTAAGTCTAAACTGAAAGAAAGGTGCCCAGATCTGTCACCACGGAACTGTTTCAGGACCAAATGTCCCTAAAATGTTTTGCCAATATAAGACAAGTACCCTTAACTTGCTCCTGAGAACGACCACAAATCAAACGAAAACATGGAATTCCGAGGTAAATAGAAAGCCAGAAAAGGAAGAAAATGCAATGGAGAAGAGCCAGCACAGCTCCTGCCTTTGCGTTTTGCATTCCAGTGAAGAAGAAATTGAGCGACTGACGTGGGAACCATCCCCTTGAGTCAGGTGCTGCCCAGCCCCGCCCAGGCCCGGCATGACAGACTGGAATGTAGTTGCTCCCGGCTTGTTTTGCGACAGCACAGCTCCTGGTTGTTCAGGACAGGGAGGGTGGAGGTATTTCTGGCACCTGCTTTGTTTTTGTTGTTTCAGTTACCTAAATCCATCCCTGGGATCTTCCCTTCGTTTGCCCTCCCTCTGTGCACTTTCTGAGCACCTGCCATAGGAACATGGACCATACACCTTGTATTTGAGGAGACACACAGATTGGTGTTTCACATTTTAGGAGAGATTTATGGAATTGTAGGAGTCGCCTATGTATGCCAACAGGCTGTGTGTGTGTGTGTGTGTGTGTCTAACACCTATTAGTGTAAGACCTTAAAAAAGTGTGCACACGAATATTTGCCGAGACCTTTCCATACCCCAGGTGCTTATGCGTTGTGTTTGTCACTACCACTTCATGAGATTAACACTTGTTATACGTTTAATGAACAAACCAGAAACATAGGACTGGAAGAATTGAAGGTCACATAGCCTATAAAGGCCAGAGAAGGGACCTGAGCTTGAGTCTCTTAACTAGGAGGTAAGAACCAGAATGGTCCTATTTGCTGCATCCTTTATGCAGAAATTGAGGCATATGATGTCTTCTTTATCGCTGTTCTCTGATCCGATGAGGACTGATGTTAGAATAAACTAGACAGATTAGACAGTGTGTCTAACAGCCTCAGGGTGTGTAAGCGAGAAGCCACTGGTGGAAATTAAAGAGCAAGAACTCAGGGTCCTAAGTTGTGACAACTGGTCACACGCATTTATTAAGATTGGAAAATGGGACCGCACTGGACGCTTTAGGAAAGTGCTTCTGTGGTTAGCCAGAATCCCACTGCAGGGCCACGGACACCGAGCAGCGTCCACGCGGCCCACTCTGTGCTCTCACTTGCACTGGCTTGGCCAAAAAGTCTGTTTAGTTTTTTCCGTAAAATAAAAGACACATTTTTCATTTTCACCAACAACTTTATTGATTTGGATATTTCGAGTATGTCGGCTATCTCCCGCATGGTATAACATTGATTGCTCTCAATGAATGTCTCAGTTTGATCACTGTCAACTTCAACAGGTCTACCTGACTGTGGAGCATTGTCTAGTGAGAAATCTCCAGCACGGTACTTCGCAAACCACATCTGATACGTTTGATCAGTCACAGCACCTTCTCCATACACTGCACAGATCTCTTTGTGTGTTTCAGTTGTGTTTTTACCTTTCTTGAAATAATAAAGCCTAATATGCTGAAAATATTGCATATTTTCTTCCATCTTCAGTACTAAAGTAGCTACACAAAAATTCACCAATTTGGTAAGTTTCTTAAAAAATGCATGCTGGGCCCTGGCTAGTGTGGCCCAGTAGACTGAGTGCCAGCCTTCGAACCAAAGGGTCGCTGGTTTGATTCCCAGTCGAGGCTCATGCCTGGGTTGCAGCCAGGTACCCAGTAGGGGGTGCGTGAGAGGCAAACACATACTGATGTTTCTCTCCCTCTCTTTCTTCCTTCTGTCCCCTCTAAAAACAAATAAACAAAATCTAAAAAAAAAAAATGCATGCTGGTATGACAGCTGTCACAATACAATCTAGCAAAATTGTTTCGAATGAAGTTAAAGACAACTAAGTGCTACTACAGCCATCTTACAGAAAAAAAAACCAAATGAACTTTTTGGCCAACCCAATTGTACAACTGTTGAGAAAGAGAAATGGAGCAGAAATTAAGATTCTTATCTAAAAGATGAGAATTAAATTCCTACCACCGTTAATGAAGTGGATCTCCTGTGAGGTCAGAGAATCTCCATGTTATATGCAAAGAGCATGGACTAGGAGCAAAAAGTCATGAGTTCAGATTCAAGCTGTGTGACCTTGGGCCCATTAATTAACCTCTCTGAGCCAGTTTCCTCAACTCCACAATAAAGAGAATGATATCTACCTCACAGTACTTCTGTAAGATTAAATAAGTACAAGCTGAATATAAGGCCAGATCCCCCCCCCCCCCAGGATTCATGTTTATAAAGTGACAGGGTCTTATATATTGGCTTCCAGCATGAATTGACAAAGTACTTTGGAAAGGCATCACTGGCACCTCATCCACAAATGCTTCCATTAAATGGAAAGGAGTTGAGAAACTAAACGGTTTGAGGCTCCCTGCACTAAAACCAGAACCCAGTTCTCAGGTATCTGCAGTCTTCACTGGAAACCTCCACACCACTGCCATCATGCTAGTGGGGACGCATGTTTCATCTCTCTCTCACTCTCTCTTTCTTTCTGCCTTCTCCCCATTATCAATTTAAAAGTGACCACATTTCACACAGAACTTAAGACAGTTCTGTTTTTCCTTCTTTGTTTCTTTCTTTTTCATTGATTTTAGAGAGAGAGGCAGAGATAGAGAGAGATTGATTTGTTGTTCCACTTATTTATGCATTTATTGGTTGATTCTAGCATGTGTCCTGACCAGGGATTGACCCACAACCTTGGTGTATCGGGACAATGCTCTAACCCCTGGAGCTACCTGGCCAGGCCTCTCTGTTTCCTTTAAAGTTCTCACTCTGTTCTTCAGAAGATCCCATTTAAATCCCTCCAACGTTGGCAGTCATGGGGTCCTGTGCCTGACACTACAGAGCTGTTACACAGAGCAGAGATCCAGATCATCTGGGGGCAGACATAGAGGAAGGCCAGCTCGGCCCATGAAATATGTCTGTAGCAGTGGCTGCTGGCCAGCTCCTGGACCAGCTTCCGCAGCAGAGAGCTCCCCACCAAGAAAACTCAAGCTGAACATCTCACCCGCTGCCTGACCTGGCCCTATTGTCAAATTATGTTATTCAGTACTTATTGAGGGCTTTCTACATCCTAGGCACTTGGAATATAAGCAAGAGTACGATGCAGTCCTCAGGGGCTCACATCGAGGAGACAGACACATAAGCAGGCAATTATAAAGCAAAGTGTAAGTACAAAAATAGAGAAATTATAGGATCACTGAGAGGCGAAGCTAACTCAGCTGGACAGTTCTTTCTGGAAGAGGGGACACGTGGGCAGTTTTAAAGGATGGCTCGCGGGAGGAAGAAGTGAGGAGCAGAATGGAGGCAGTGTGGAAAGGGCATTTGGGGTAACAGCAATCAACATGAGCAAAGAAACTAATGCCACAAACAGTATGGTTTATGAGAGACACCGAAGGCCGTTGGAGAATGCCAAAACCTAACAGGCGAGAATGGGGCTGGAGACAGGGCACCAGGGCCCAGTACACTTTATTCTACAGGATGAACTTTGCCCTTAGGTGCAGGGCAGCCAACACTTTAAAGGTTTTAAGCACCAGAGTGATGTAGGAGACTTCCATTTAGGAGTTCTTTTTTTTCCAAAGGGAAACTGCAGGACAGCCATGAAAGGCTACTGAACTGGGCTTTGGGAGCCCCAGGGCCAGTGCAGCCCTGCCTGACTCATGGCCAAAAGCAAGCCCAAATCTCCTTCTTCGATCTCTGGCCTCTCCCTCCCATCTGCTCAGCCTCTCTGTAATGCTGACCTCAAAAGAAGGTGATGTGGGTACAAGGTGACTCAGTATTACAAGTGGCTTTGAAGCAGGCAGAAGGCCACACTGAGCCCTGGGCATCTTTCTGCAATGGGGACCTTGGCAGTGAGGCAGGCCTGGTGAGCAGGCCACGGGCGGTCAGGTTGGCTGCAACATGCTCCGGAGCCCGCCTGCATCTCATCTTGCAGCGTCTTCTCCCTCCCTCTGGATAGCCTCTGGCCCCTGGCTGGCTTCACTTGACATTGTAGAGGAAGGGAGGGGGCAGGAGGACACAAGCCCACCTTGCAGAGGGAAGCATCAGTCACTGTGACCGCTGCGATCTCCCCAGCTGAAAACTTTGGCTTCTGTACTTTTCCAAACCACTGCATGTCTTACCTCTAGAGTTGCCATTTGGAACTATCCCCCGCCTTCAACTTCTTTTATCTCCTTAGTCCTATCCCTCATCACCTGCCCCCACACCCAGAAGCCCAGGCTTAGGTGAGGTTCTGTCCACTTCCTCTCTGCTGAACTGTGCTCTGTGACTCCCTCAATAACTCCTGCCTCCCTAAGCCTTCCTGGATCACTCCGTCACACCTGACCCCTCCCTTCCATCATTCCCCTTCATTCTGAACACATGAGCAGACTGCAATCTACTCGCTTTACAGTTTGGCTGCTCTAACCACGCCCCACACTAATCACTAATCCCTGAATCTGCATTTCTCACTTATGATGCTCCCTCCCCATGAAATGCCTTCCTCATCCTTCTGACCTCTGCTTGTCCTTCAAGGCACGGCACAAATGTCATCCTGACCCTAAGGCTTTCCCCTATCACCTCCAAAACAGATGAACTTTAATAGGAATTTGTTTGCCTTTATCAAATTATGGTTTTTTTTAATATCATAATAACCTAGTACTCTGGTGCCAGGCACCTTTCAGAGGACATTGTATGTAGTAACTCATTTAATCCTCAGAACCACCCTGTTATTACCTCCAAGTTTACAGCCAGTCAATGAAAGAAGTAACCTATGCCACCTCTCCACCCAGCATGCTTCACCTGCAGACCAGGAAGCCTCTGAGTTCAGGAGCTACAGTCTATTCTGCTGGCACTCTAAGTGCCTGGCACACAGTAGGTGATTACTAAATGCGTTCTGAATGTAACTGAAATTTGCTTAGCATGTATTCCCATGTTCTCCTCACATGTATGTTCTGCCTTCCACAGGCATGCATGAGATCCTCAAGGAGAAAAGACCAGATCACCTCTTTTCTTTATAGGCCCACAATCCCAAGGCATAATGAGCTGGAGGAAACGTAGAGAAGTCTGGGGGTGCAGCTGGGGGCAAGCTAATTTTAGATAATATATGTCTCAAGTGTGCACAATTCACAAAGGTTTGGCCGATCTCATAGGTTCCGACATCAGCACGTGAGGAAGGTGGAACGCAGACAGAGAAGGTAAGAAGGCTGAGGTACAGGTTGCTTGAGAACTGGCCAAGCGCACAGAGGTAGAAACATCTGAATGAAATTACGGAGATTACACCCCAGGGTTCTGAACAAAGCACCTGCAAGCAGGTCTCCTGTTCACCCTTGTGGTCCTGCACAGCTGGGGCCGTCATGAATGGGCAGGCTGAGTAGGTCAGCTTCTCCCGCAGCTGGCGCAGGTGCAAAGGCTGGTGAGAGGCAGAGAACTGGCCAAAGCGGAGGCTGGCTGAGCTGAGGTGGGGCTGCATGGGTTCAGTCATGTTTGGTCACCCTCAGCAGACATGACAGAACACCTGGAGAGCTGGCATGATTTCCAAGTGGTCGGATAATGCAGATATAAAGAGTCAGGAAAAACTGGTTTGTCCTTTGCATTAATTGGAGGTAGTCAGTGTTTCCATGTTATTTATAACTATCCCACTGCATTTCTTAAAATCTATACCTTTATTTTATTGCCCTAACTCAACACAATTTCAGATAGAATTTACTTGACGTTGTGTGCATAGGGAAGGGTTTTCAGGCTCAGGCAGCCTCTGCAGAAGGGGAACATTTTTCCTAATAGAAAGGACAGTGAACTTCTATCCAAAAGCCCTGGCCTAGCTTACCAATGGGGTGGTCTTCCTTTCCCCAAGTCTCTTCTTCCCCTGAGCCTTGATCTCCCTCTTTTACAAAATGGTCATGAAAATGCCCATTCACTCCCTGAAAATTGTGGCAATGACCTGCGCCAAGGCCTGTGAGCTTCCAGCCTAGGCTTCTCGCTAATGTGAAAGGTCTCACGGTTCTTGGTCTCAGGCTCCTCACTATTCAGGAAATGAATGAGATACTACAGATTGTCTGCACCACCTTCCACCGGGAAACCCCCGGCCACTGCAGTTTAAGCGGTGGCTCGAAGATCGCCGAGCTCCTACGGTGGTATCGACGGGGGCAAGATAGGCTGTATAACTACCAAGGCGCAGTGGAATGGATCCGAAACCCGGCTTTCCTGACCCCGGCACACGGAGGGCGTGGGGGCTGCTTTTCCCCATCCTCACCGTGGCTGTAAGGCGCCCCCGGAGGCCAGCCAAGCTCCGGGGTTGGAGAAACACCTCGCTTACCTGCGGCTCCACCAACCAGCGCTGCTTCGCGCCGGCGGGCAGGGGGCGCGGGGCGCGGAACGCCGAGTACACGGGGATGCGGTCCCGGGTGCTGTACAGGGTAGCAAAGTGCTCGGTGCCCTCGGAGCGCTGACAGATCTTCACGTGGCCCTCGGCCGCCAGCCCCGCTGGCGGAGTCTCGGCGTAGAAGAACTGGTCACATTCGCCAAAGCCGGCGTCCTCTCGGTCCACGAGCCGGCCTTCCAGCAGCGCGCTCAGGGCAACGAGGCTGCCGAGCGCGAGCCAGCGCGCGGGGCCCATGTCGGCCTCTGCGAGCGCTGGGCGGCCGCGGCGCGGGCTCCGTGGGTCGGGCGGGGAGCGCGAGAGCGGCAGCCGGGCTGGAGGGGAAGTCGGCACCCGGGCGCGGCGCGGCTGGGCGAACGCGCGGCTGGGCGGCTGGGCGGCCCCGGCGGCGGGGGCGTGTCCGCGCCCCGAGGCCGCGCCTCCCCCGCACCCTCCCTCCGCGAAGATGGTGGCTGCAGAGGCCCGCGGCCGGGGCTCGGGGATGCGAACCACGTCCCCGGGGCTGCCCCCGGGCTCGGAGACGCGGGTCACCTGCAGCCGCTCCCCCTAGTCTTTGCGGTCTGCGGGAACGCGCGCTCCGAAGAGTGGAAGATCTGAGCCTAATCGGAGGGCCTGGGAAACGCTGGTCCCCTGGGCGGGGCACCAGGAAGCCTCCAGAGCAACAGCACCGCAGGAAGCTTTGGGGATGCAAAGGGGCGGTGTGAGATGCTTAGATAACTGTGTCTCTTTGAAGCAGGTGGGCAGAGACCCCCTCTAATACCCGATGAAAATTAGCCTCCCGCTCCCAACCGAGTGTTCAACTGTCTGCACGGGAACACAACTTGGACGTATCCCTAGCAGATCAGAAGCGGGGAGACCCAAGTTAAGGAATCCTGTTATAGGAAGTTCCTAGCCTAGGCCGTGAAGCCCTTGCGGTTTAACTGGTGCACGGCTTAGAAACAAAACCGATACCAGGGCAACAAAGGAGACAGCCCTGGGCGGTAGGTTGGCTGATACGTTGCTTCATTCATCCCACAGAGTGCCTGTTCGGCAGGCTGGGCCAGGTATTCACGCAGGACAGGGTTCCTGCGGTCTCGAGGAAGACAGCCTAGTGGGGAAGCTTGTCATTAATCACAGAATCATGCTATTAAAGGAATAATTAAACACTGGCCATGAATCAGTGAGAACCCGACCCCACAGGGATTCAAGGTATATATAGCCTGAAGAGTTGAAGTGTGAGCTGAGACTGAGTGCATGACATTAACCGAGCAAAGAGTAAAACAGCATGTGTTGGCAGAATTTAAGGACGACTGGGGTGGGTCTAGAGCAGAGGACTAAGAGGAGATCATGAGAAATGAGGCTGAGGAAGGAGGCAGGGTCATATCATTCAGGGCATCATAGGCTAGAGGCCTTCAAACATTTTTGACAGGACCCACAATGAGAAAACAAGTTTCATGGAATAATACTTGTGCTCATGATTGGCAATGCAGCCTGGTATTTCTATTTTATTCTATTTTGTACCACTTTTTAAAAATGCCAAGGGTGATCCACGAAACTTTCTGTGACCCACTAGTGACTCATGGCCTACAGTTTGGAAAGAAGTATAAATTATATTGAGGATGTTCATCTTTCAGCAGTAGTGCTACAATCACATTTGCTCTCCGTGGGAAAATGGGCAGAGCAGAGTGGTCAGGAATGAATGAAGAAAAATATTTTCAATAATCCAGGTGAGCGGTGGTAGCTCAAATAACGGTGGTGGTGGAGGTAGAGCCAGAGCACCTGCTCAGGGCCAGGTGCCTGTACTCACAGCTAGTCATTGCATCTTATTCCCCCGGTGTGCCCCACAGGGAACTGAGAACAAAAGTATTCCGACGTTTGCCTGAGATGGCACAGCCAGTAGTGATTCCTGAGCCAGCTTTGAACCAGGTCCATCTGGTTTCCTCTAAATCACAGCAAATCTGTGAGGTGAGCCTACAAAGCAGGAGACAGACTGTCGGAACATGTTTTGGAGCTTAAGAACAAATTCCACATAGGCTTCAATTCCTGACAATGTTGACTAGGTTTGGTCCCTCAAATGAAACCAAAATTTGTATCTTTTTTTTAAAAGGCACATTTAGTGCGATGTCACAGAAGAGGCTAGCTAGACTCGGAGTCCCCTTTGATGTGGGGTTGATGACCTTGGTCACCCGGGACTTGTATCTCAGCCAAGTCAGCTCACCCGGTAGACCTCAGACATGTCCTCTCACGAGGACGGTGCCTCTCCTAGGGGGCTGTGAGAATTGTAGCTTTTATAGGATTTTTTATATTTAAACTATTATATGGGGCTATACGTCTTCCCCAATGTCGATTCATGCTGTCAACTATGAAGAACTACATAAACGACTGTGAATCAGCCCCTCTTCTCCCTGTGGTCTTTGTAGGTGCTCCTATTATAATGTCAGGGTATTAATAGCCCCGTGTCTGTGCCCTTCACTGGCCGGGTGCTTCTGCGGACAAGGGTAAGGCCTGCTCAGTCTCTAGACCCCGGGGGCTACCACAGAGTCTGGGGTAATAGATGTCAGATGCGATGCTGGTGTTATATTTTAGCAAATGCAGAAAATAAAATAAATTCTTGGTCTCTATAATTTAAAATATTTACATGACTTTAATTCATTGTTTCCCAAACTTGGATTGCTTGGATAAGGGATCTCTGCCAGTCCTCCCTGACCCCTGGGGCAGGTTCTCATTCCCCCCAGGCCCCTGACACACACACACACACACACACACACACACACACAACACTTGCACATTACACAGCCAGGATGAGTTTTTCTGCTTTATTTCCTTTCGTTTATAGTACAAAACAACAGAGGTTTTTTTGTGTTTGCTTGCCTTCCAAAGATCAAATTATTGTCATGTTGAACCTACTTTTGCAAATTACAAATGTCCTCACCCCAAGATTCTGGAACACACTATAGGGTGGGGGTGTCTTGGTCTAATTTTAGTTTTTGCTGACGGCTCTTTCCAGGGGATACTGTCTTCAGCTGCATCTTTATGTCCAACACATCATCCATCGGTAGTCCAATGCTAGCTAGCTCTCGCCTCCGGCCCCTTTCCTTTCCCACTAACTGTTCTCACGGGGAAGGTTGTTTCAGGCCCATCCTCCTGGGCCTCTGTACTCACACCCATGCCAATCCAACCAGCATCTGTCCCCAGCCTTCAGCAAAGGCCTGAAGAGGGAAAGTAATGGCTGACGTGGAATAAAACGACATTCTGCTTGTACTTCTGTGGTTTGGTGGTTTCTTTCCGAAGCTGCTCGAAAACATGAGCCAACTAGACACTTCTCCAACCCCCACCCCAATCCTCACTGCTTCAGTGCTCTGACAGCAAGTGCATCCCCACCCCTGTCACCTGAGACCAAGCTGCCCTCATTCACCTCTTACCCCAGGTTTATCCTTTCATCTCCTCCAACCCATTTTCCAGCTAAAGGGACTTCCTGCAATAAATCTGATGATGTCATCCTACTCTTACCACCCTTCCATCACTCTCCATTCATTTTCGGAGAATCTCCACCTGACACGCACACTCCACCTGAAGCCCAGACCACTGAGGCTGGGCCTTGCCCTCCCGGGCCGGGGCTGCAGCCACTCCCACCTGGTCCGCTGTGCTCCTGTGGCTCCTTGAATGTAGTTCCTCGCTCTTGTTCCCGAGCCTTTGCACCACAAACTGTGTCCCTTGGCCTGGAAGTCTCGCCACACACTTAAATCCTTTCACCTCTTTCATTTACTTTTAGATTTTGTTTCGCAATCCAGCTAAACATTAGTTCCTCAGGTCACCCACCTTCCTGACAAGTGTGCCCTCACCACTTGTCCCCTCTTGCCCTATGTGAGGTTAAGGGTGTTTATCAAACCATTATTTCTTGCGTATCTAATTTACCACCTTTCCTCTTAGACATAAACATAGTGTTTTCAATACAGTAACTGAGTAAATGGGTGAATGAATGAAAAAACCCTTTCTCCAAGTAACTTCATTTAGATTTGCATGCTCTAATTCGTTTACTTATTTACTTTCAAAACATATTTTAAAAAACATCTACCATGAGCTGGCCATGATGCCTAAAGCTGGGTTATTTGGGGGGAGCAAAGTTAAGCCTGGTCACCGCCACCCCTGGTGGTCCTGGGTAACCTCTGCCAGCTGCTCCGCCACAGGCCAGGGAGGGGCAAGCCGGGAACTTCCCTGCAGACAGCCAGTTCTGAAACATGGACTCCACATTACATCCATCCCCATTCCAGGGCAAAACCGACACAGACCTTTGCACCACGGAACTTTCAGTAGGTAGGGAAGACCGACAGACAAGTGATTACAGTACAGTGTGGGAAGTGCTCTTTAAGGGAAGTACTCTGTGCTGTGAGGGCCGAGAAGGGTTACCTACACTGATCCGGGAAGAAGCAAGCCTGGTAAGACAATGGGAATGGTCGAAAGTCACACTTAGTGATAAGATATGTTGAGTCCTGGCTGGTGTGGCTCAGTGGATTGAGTGCCAGCCTGCAAACCAAAGGGTCGCTGGTTCGATTCCCAGTCATGGCACGTGCCTGGGTTGCAGGCCAGGTCCCCAGTAGGGGGTGCACGAGAGGCAATTGCACACTGATGTTTATCTCCCTCTCTTTCTCCCTCCCTTCCCTTCTGTCTAGAAATAAATACATAAAATCTTTTAAAAATATGTTGAAACAATGACTCATAAACTAGAATAATAATCTGTAAGCACCTAAAGCTATTTCTTTATCTTTCCTCTCAGAAGATTGTCTAGCATTTATGTACCACTGACAAATAATAAGTTAACCCTGTTTGGATTACTAGGTGAGGTGAAGAGGCTGAGGAGTAGCTCCAATATGGTTAGAATGCCTGATTTATTCTCCCAACAATGACTACAACTGAGAAAGCATGCCTGGCTCATGTCCTCTAGTGAGACGTGGAAAGCCTCGACACTCCAGCCAATAGGAGGCTGAGTCATGCTCAGCTGAAACTGTGGGCACACCTGTCTTCTTTCCAGCAGAGCTACTCTTTGGAGAGGCCTGAAAGTAACACTGGAGAACTTCAGTTGCCCTGGAAGAGGCACACATGTGTTCACATACACAATCTGTCCCTGTTAACCTGCCCTAAAAGGGACACCTGGCCCACAGAGCTCCTGGGCACTTCTGGTTGGTCAGCTGTCTTTGCATATTTGTCCGGATATTAGAGGATTACTTCAGCCAGGAACAACTTTGAATCCCTTCATGTAGAGACATAGTTACATGAAAGTCATTTTTCTGATATATGTCAATAAAAAGTAAATTAATAAATAAAATTTAAAAATATTTTTGAAACTTTTTTCAGCTTTCCATCTTGATAAGGAGAAGAATATAGGGGTTATGAACTTGAACTCTGAAGTCAGACTGTCTGGGTTCAAATGCCGACTCCTCTTACTGGCCATGTAACCTGGACAAATTGTTAACCCTTTCTAAGCCTCAATTTTCTCATCTATAAAAGGAGGATAATGACAGAACTTATCCCCTAGTGTTAAGTATTAAATGCATTTAAGGTCTGTAAAATTGAAGTTGCATTTACAGTTGATAGGGGGCATAGTTTAATTGCTTCCGTGGCATGTAAAATAATGGTGCGTCTTATAAACAGTGGAGGTTCTGATGAAGCTTGGTGACCAAAATCTCCCTTCTCCAGACATGAATAGACACCCTGGTGTGGCTTCCTTGCTTAACTCCTATTCATATTATTTAGTATTTGTCGCGATTCTTTCAGGCTGAAACAAAAGGTCATAGACAGGGTGGCTTATAAACAACAAACATGTATTTCTTACAGTTCTGGGAAGCCTAAGACCGAAGTGCCAGCAGAATGTGTCTGGTGAGAGCCCACCAGGTTCATAGACACATGTCCCCACATGTCAGAAGGGGCAAGCAAGCTCTTTGGTGCTTCTTTTATAAGGGCCACAAACCCATTTCATGAGGGCTCCACTGTCTGACCCAATCACTCCCAATGGCCCTACTGCGAAACACCTCAGTCACACATTAGGTTTCAATGTATGAATTTTGGGGGTCACAAACGTCAATCTATGGCAATATTATTGAAGACAACACTGTGCTCAGTGGATGAAGGAAGTCCTTTTAAATTAAGTAGATGGTCTCTTTCTTCCAAATACTGATGTGTATAGAGGAGAAATTTATTCATTCATCCCACAAGTACTGAGTGGTCCTTATGAGCCAGGCTCGGCGCTAATTGCTGGGAGCACAGAGTGAATAAAACGTGGTCTCAGCCGTCTTGGATCTCACAGTCCAAGCTACCAGCTTGACTCTATTTTTAACAGAGAACTTTAAATATTTATTTTGGAAACTCATCTGCCCAAGTATCCATTTCATTATAATCATTTATTATTTAAAAACAATTTCTGTTTATTTTTATCGCTACAAAAAAAAAAAAATTAGGGAAAACACTCAGGCCTATGTCTGTGAGTGTCTGTCTCCGTGTGCCTGTAACATTATCTGGGAATTGTCCAAAAACTCCAAAAAGTGCAGATAAGTGGAAACAGCCCAGGTTTCAGCATCAGAAAACTTTAGTTTAAACCTCTGCCACTTACAAGCTGTTGGAGGTCTCTGAGCCTTAAATCTGTCATCGCGAAATGGGGATGATAACACCTGCTTCATACTGTTGGCATGAGAATTAAATGAAAGAGCCAACGTGAGCACTTAACCTATCGCAAAACCCAGTGAATGCTAGTTCATGTCTTTCATATAGTTTCTTTATAGGTAGGTGGTCAGACTCTCATTTAGGGGGAAAAAAATCACAATTTAGGAGGCTTCTGGCCAAGATAGAGGCATAGGTAGAAATGCTTTGCTTCCTCACACAACCAAAAGAAGGATAACAACCAATTTAAAAACAAACAAAACAACAACAACAACAACCAGAACTGCCAGAAAATCAAATTGTATGGAAGTCTGACAACCAAGGAGTAACATTCATCCAGATTGGTAGGAGGGGTGGAGATGGGAAGCTGGAGCAGCAAGGACACACAGGCAGACCGGTGGTTCCATATTTGCATGTGGATAAGCTGGGAGGAACAACTGGGCAGCAAGACAGACCCTGAAACCCAGGGTTCCAGTGCAGGAAACTAAAGCCTCAAAACCTCTGGTTAAAAAACCTGTGGGGGTTGCAGAGGCGGGAGAAACTCCCAGTCTCACAGGAGAGTCTGTTGGAGGGTCCCTTGGGATCCTAGAACATACACAAGCCCATCTACCTGGGAATCAGAAACTAAAAGGGCACAATCTGCTTGTGGGAAGCAAAGAAAGTGACTGAAAATGGGGCAAGAGCTGAGCAAGTAGCACTGTTCCCTCTCGGACCCCTCCCCCACATACAGTGCCACAGCACAGCGAAGTGGCTTGCCCTGCCCTGGGGAATACCTAAGACTCCGTCCCTGATAGTGTAACAGGTGCACCACGACACAGACATATAGCCCAAATGAAAGAAGAGATCAAAACTCCAGAAAAAGAACTAAGTAACAAGGAGATAGCCAACCTATCAGATACAGAGTTCAAAACACTGGTTATCACGATGCTCACAGACATTGAGTACAGTCACAAAATAAAGGAAGTGAAGGCTGTACAAAGTGAATAAAGAAAAATATACAGGGAACCAATAGTGAAGGGAAGGAAACTGGGACTCAAATCAATGATTTGGAACAGAAGGAACGAATATAACATCCAACTGGAAGAGAATGAAGAAACACAATTCAAAAACATGAGGAGAGGTTTAGAAGCCTCTGGGGCAACTTTAAACATTCCAACATCCAAATCATAGAGGTGCCAGAAGGAGAGGAGGAAGAGCAAGAAACTGAAAACTTATTTGAAAACATAATGAAGGAGAACTTCCTCAATCTGGCAAAAGAACTAGACAAGCAAGTCCAGGAAGCTCAGAGAGTCCCAAAGAAGTTGGACTCAAGGAAGCACTCACCAAAGCACATCATAATGACATTACCCAAGATGAAAGATAAGGAGACAAATTTAAAAGCAGCAAGAGAAAAGGAGACAGTTTCCTACAAAGGAGTTCCCATAAGACTATCAGATGATTTCTCAAAAGAAAACTTACAGGCAAGAAGGGGCTAGAAAGAAGTATTCAAAGTCATGAAATGCAAGGACGTATATCCAAGATTACTCTATCCAGCAAAACTATCATTTAGTAATGAACTATAGAAATGATCCCTGAAAGTATAGTCTTCAGCAAAGCTATCATTTAGAATGGAAGGGCAGATAAAGTGCTTCCCAGATAAGGTCAAGTTCAAGGAGTTCATCATCACCAAGCCCTTATTATATGAAATGTTAAAGGGACTTATCTAAGAAGAAGAAGATAAAAAATAGGAACAGTAAAATGACAACAAGCTCACAACCAACAACAAATGAACCTAAAAATAAAAACAAAAACAAAAGCAAGCTAAGCAAACAACTAGAACAGGAACAGAATCACAGAAATGGAGATCACATGGAGGGTTATCAGCCGGGATGGGGAGGCGTGAGAATGGGGGAAAAGGTACAGGGAATAAGAAACATAATTGGTAGGCACAAAATAGACGGGGGGAGGTTAAGAATAGTGTAGGAAATGGAGAAGCCAAAAAACTTATATGTACGTCCCACGGACATGAACTAAGGGGAAGGGAGAAATGCTGGAGGGAGGGGGTGGACAGGGCGAAGGGGGATAAAGGGGAGGAAAAAAATGGGACAACTGTAACAGCATAATCAATAAAGTATATTTAAAAAATAAAAAAATCACAATTATAAATTTTGGAACTTATAAGACAGGTATTTCAGAGTTCTGGTTTTATTCTCAAAACAGATTAAATTTATTTTATAGACAGGTTAGCTGCAGGATTCAACTTGATCATTCAATTCCAAATCAAGATAGGGCTTTTAGAGCACAGCACCTTTTCAGCACAACCCCCGAGACCAGACCACAGACCCTTGATTCACTGGCTTTGGCCACATCTTGGCTGGCCTCGGAATCACTGTAAGCAGAAAAGGCTCGGTAGGACCACGTCTGTAAGAGTGTGGCATGTGGAGGAGGCAGCAGAGTCAGACATGACTTCTACCACACTGTACACATCAACTTCCACAGGATTCGGGCAGCTAAGTAAAGATTGGAGGAAAAAATCCACATAGATATTAAGAAACTCTTAAAACATCTAGCAGACATGAGATGGGAGCATTCTGAAGACTAGAGAGAGGCTAAGAAAGTCCCAGAGGTTCATGCCCAAACCCAAGAGGTTCATAGTATGTGACCAGTCTCTTCCAATTTGTCTAAAAAGGGACTTTATGGAGGAAAATGGAAGGGTGCAGAAAGAACTATGACATTGGCCATGGTCATTGCACTATCTACTGTCCTGCTAGACTTGCCATCTGGTTCTCCTGGGTCCTGACTTCTGCCACCAGGGGTGTCTTGATGACTTGCCATTTGCACCAGACCTTGGTATCACTGTTTGTCTCCCTGTGAAGAGGCCATATCTTGATGTTTTATGCCCCCTGACAGCTTCCCCTAGAACTCTCCCTACAGCTCCAAAGTTATCTAGACTAGTCTAGTAACTAGACTAGTAGTCTAGTTAGTAGTCTAGACTAGACTCAGTTCCTGAGTCACTTGCAGGCCTGTTGTCAGCACCTTGCCCAACACAGTGCTCTGCCTGCCCCTTGCAGCAAGTTCTGCTGTTAAAGTCATTGGGCATTTGAGGCCTTTGTCTTTGCTTTATTAATCTGCTCCACATGCACCCAGAGCATCTGTTGCTAGTCTAATATTAGCAACAAACACAGTCACATCATCTTGTATAAAGAGAACATTGAGGGAGAAACATTCGGTCACTAGGAGAGATGTGGCAGCAGGAAACAAGGAGCCCTGTCAAACACTGGGCTGCCTGCTATTCAGGGACAGAGGAGGGGTAAGGAAGGAGAAGACTGAAAATATAAATCCTTCTTTCTTTCCTTTTGATCTGCTGTCCTGGGGAAATACAATATACTCTGCACAAGTCCTAGATATCTGGCCCCAGGTTAGGGAGAGGTCCAGTGTGACCACAGAAGGAACAGCTATGCTCTGGCCTAGACATATGAAAGGTATGCCTTCAGCAGAGGGACTGCCTACCTAACAAGTCCCCTGAGTTACAAACCTCTGACCGCATGACTTAGAGAACTTGAGGTGTGGCACCTTCTTGACAAGCTCCGAATGTAAAGCAGGATCATCTAGGCCTTGGCTCTTAGAAACTTTGCAACCCAAATAAGGTTTTGAACAGGGGGCGTGTCTCTGAGGTCAATGGGCCAACTCTGGCCTCTGGAAATATTTTATTTACCCAACAGAGCTTTTACATTTTTCAAACTAGCTGCCAACGTTTTAAAATCTTAAGATTTTTTTCCCATAAAGTTCCAAGTTTGCAGCTTCTCTTGAAAATTCAGAAACCAGCAACTGCATGACCCTGACTTCCACAACATAGGCTGGCGCGGGAAGGGGGAGTCCTTGACCTTATGATGGGGTGTGAGACGCACCTTGAAGCCACGCTCGTTAGATAATTCACTGAGCCTGGTGGGACTGTGAATTTTCCACTAGGGGTCGAGCGGCGCACAGGAAAGACCAGCCCTCTGGCCAACTTCTCTCTAATCGAGCGGCCTGTGCAAGCTGCAGTGTACAGTGGGCAGGGATGAAGGAAGGCGAAAGACCCCATTTCAAGAAAATGCAAGCTCCCGCCGCTGAACAGCCCAGCCCCATCAGCACAGGACTGAGTGAGAGAAATGTGCCAGCCAACACAGCCTGGACTCTGTGACCTGGCACAGAGAGCAACAGAAACGGTAGCCAAGCAGCCTGCACACAGCCTTGTCACGTGTCCCACTAGCTGGAATGAAGGCTGGGGAATGGCGGGGGCGGGAGAGAAGAATGTGTCCTCTCCGCATCCCTTCGTGTTTCCACTGGGCCTGAAGAGCAAGAAAACAAACCAGAATTCTCATTGGCAGTGTCCGAAGAGACTAAACTCCCATCCACCCCTGCAGCCTCACCCCTCGGGGAGCAGATGCTAGATGGGTGCTTCACAACTCGGTTGCACATGGGCGTCACCCAGAGAGCTGTTGACCTTTTGTCCTCCAGCCAGTTATGATGGAAATTTGGAGAAGGGTGGTGGGCATCCAGGCATCGGTATGCTTCAGACGTGATGCCAGCGGATTGAGAACTGATGTGCTAGATGGTACGTCTCAACCTTACACCTGCCTGTGACTCACGTGGGCTCTAGCTAAAGTACAGATTCTGAGTTATACAGGTCAGGGCTGGAGTCTGAGCATCTGCATTTTCACCAAACTCAAAGGTGATGTCCATGCTTCCCATCTGCCTGTGCTTTGAGCGACAAGAAGCTACAGCCCCTTTCCTTTGGCGTTCTCTGTTCTAGTAGTTTAGCAGGGAAGATTGCAGGTCTGCCCCCTCTAAGTAACTCTGAAGGTAATAACAGTAATAAAAATAATAAAAATAACACAAGTAATATTAAAATAATACAAAATGAGCAGTAATGAAAATATCAGTAATAACTAGACTGGTGCATGCTTCTTGCCAGAAGACTGTGCTGAAGTTCATTTTCAAAACTATTCAACACGATGTGAAATAAGAGTTTGTTCTCACCTGAAGCTGCTTACTCATCAAAGTGTCCTACTTGTATGAAAGCATTTGACCTTCACCACCACCCTTATTGCTCTGGGTGCTGCTGTGACCATTCCACGCGAGGGCAAAGAAAGAGGAAGCACAGAGACAAAGCAGCTTGCCAGTCACGCGGAGCATAAAGGCAGATCTGGGTTCGAGCCCTGGGTCTGTGTGGCGACGCCTCAGCTCCGCTGCCTGTCCTGGAGCCTCAAAGCTGTGAGTCTCTTGCCCATGGCCACACTAAGAAATGACCGCGCCGGGCTCTGGATCTCCCTGGCCTTGACTCTGCAGACGAGCTCCCGGAAGGGAGGACAAATGATGCAGAGAAACCACGAGTCAGGGTTCTTGGCACAGGGACACTCACGGCACAGGCACAGTGTTTGCCTGGCCCTGTGGCCTCCTTCTTTCTGCCTTTCCCTTCGAGTAGTCAGTGCAAACTCCAGACAAGCAGTTTGGGGTGTGTTTTCGTTCACCCCAGCTGCTGTAACAAATACCATAAACTGGGGGTGGGGGTAGGGCTTGAACAACATCCATTTCTCACAGTTCTAGAGGCTGAAAGTCCAAGATCAAGGCGGCAGCAGAGTGGGGGTCTTGGTGAGGGCCGATTCTATGGTGTACAGACAGCTCCCATCTTGCCATATCCTCACACGGTGCAGAGAGAGGTCGCCTCTCTTGTGTCTCTTCTCAGAAGGGTGCTAATCCCATTCACGAGGGCTCCCCCTCATGGCCTAATCCTTTCCCAAAGGCCCTACCTGAAAACATCATCACATTGGGGATTAGGGGTCAGTAAAAGAATAGAGGAGAGGAGGTACATTCAGTCCACAGCCGGGGTGTAGATCATGGGGAGACAGAATAGAACACAGGAAATGTCATGTAAGTGACCCAGCCCCTGGAAGGAGCCAAGGACTGTCTATGGAATGGACAGAGGCGAGAGGGGTCTGACAATCAGCCTCACTCACTTCCTAGAGTGGACCAGCCGGTGGGGGCATTCAAAGCCAACCCCCCCTACGCCCCTCCCTACCTGTGTAGAACTGGCAAGGAGGGACTACAGATGCCTGGGGCAGCCAAGATTCCCCCAAAGTCAGTGTGTGTCCATTTGTCAGGCATGACTGAGAAAAGGCAACCAGAGAACTGCCATGAGCCCAGGAACAGACTGAGACACCTCTGAGGGCCCCACCGGGGCTTTGGCCCTGAACTTAAAAGACACATCTCTTCAGGGGTCCTACATTGTCGTCCTGGGGAGAGCCTGGATATTGTCACAGTTGCTGCAAAGAATCTGCGGCACAGTGAAACGGCCTGATGACTGTCAACCTGCATCATGCTGCACCCCGGGCATCCCGCACAGGGCCTGGCACAGGAAGGGCGCTCAACAGTATCTGCTAAGTGAATGAATGAGGGGCTTGTACTGAAACAGGAGAAACAAGAGTTTGTTCTCTGGCTCTGCCGCTTATTTCAACCCGCAGCTTGGAACTGGGTGGGTCTCTTACTTTAAAAGGTAATTAGTGTGAAAGCACCAGTGCTATCGTAGGGACCTCTCGTTCATGTCAGCTGTTTCTTATAATGCTAACCCTTTTCATTTCCACAGATGGCTTCACGGAATGTATTCCTTCAATCAACAATACCCATTGAGTCCGCACAGTACAGAGAAAACAAAGAAAGATAATAACCAATTGTATCATCTGGTTTAATCCGTGAGATAGGCCATAGGTCAAAATAAAGTTCTTAGGGTCCTAGAGGGTCATCGTAAGTACAGTCAACATGAAAGCACAGGAGAGGTGAGGGTAGGCTGCCTCGCTTCTAAGGAGTCTCTCCGGTAGTAGAAACATGTTCCGTGGGCCCTCGATATTCACAGGTAATGGATCGTGAGCTCTTTGCAAATTCCTAATCCTAGCACTTTCCCGAATATTGCCCTTGTGTGGAGCCCAGATTTCGCTGTGCATAGCCACACACTCTAAATCTGCTGCCCGTTCAACCCTCTCTCCGGCTCTTTGACCTGCTAGCTGTTTTCCCGGAGACTTCCTATTGCAGACTCTGCAGGAGCCGCATCTCTCTCCTTCATACCAGCTTCACAGCCGTCTGCATTATTCAAATAAGGACCTCTGCAAACTTCCAAAATATTGCCTGCATGCCATTGATTTGAGGTGGCTAATAAAGAATTGAAATGGCTATTGTCAACTTAGTGAGTGCCAGGGACCTGCTGTGTCCACCCAAGTCCCACCTAACCCAGGTCCGAAGTACCTCCTGAGTCAGATACATCCCACGTTGGCTGACGCCCCAGGGAACCAAACAGAGCTCCCGCTCTCGGGATTTGCACCTGCTAGGGAAGACAGAGCCATTCCCAGGGACAGCCGTGAGTCGTAAATCCTTTCCAAGGCTCTGTGGCCCCTGAGTTCCTCCATCCCAGCCTGCCTAAAACTCGGGCTGCTCCAGTCACTCAGCAGTTTTCTGGAGGAGTACGCATTCCCTGAGGTCAGGCATGTTGTGCCCATCCCCAGCCCAGATCCCTGCCTCAGCTCCTGGTCCCTCACGCCTACGCTCCACCTGCTTGGCTGGTCTGTGAGCCCATTAAGGATGGGCCCACCTCAGGACATTTCCACATGTTGTCCCTCTGCCTATAAGGATGCCCCCCACACCCACGTTCCCATGGTGCACACAAAGACTACATCCCCCCAAAGTCTACCCCATCGAATACGGCAGCGCATATGCTGTTTTATTTTTCTTCATAGCCCTTATGACTACTTGACGTGTTATTATACTTCATGCCTTATAATACTCCAGGGGACTTGAAACTTTGTCTTTTTCACTGTTGTGTCCCTAATTAGAACAACCGTGCCTGGTACACAGTAGGTGCTCACTTAACATGTGCTGAATAAATGAGTGAATGAATGAATGGGCCTTGAAATACAGGCACGGTGTGAATCTTTTGAGAAGAGGCTCTGAGAGATGGGACAAGATGCCCTCTGAGGTCAACAGGCCTGCATGCAGTCCTTTTGGGGAGGGGGGATGAACAATTAGGGCACAAGGATGCTGGGTGCCAGCACACTAGAGGTGAGGCAAGAAAATGCAGAAACCCAGCGACGTAGACGCCACGTCTCTGTAGGGTGACACCTCCAACAATGACCCTCCCTCTCGGTGCTCAGTTCTGTGTTCTCCCTGAAATGGCTTATCTCCAAAAGAACCACCCAAATAATAACAGGATAATAATAGAGGGTCTCACTATTACACCAGTCACCCCAAGTCAGTGGCAAGGAGGGCAACGGGAGCTTGTGAGGAATTTCCGTTGGAGAGGCTGGGGCCCAGGGCGTGACGCGCAAGGCAGCAGCAGCGAGGGGCTGCTCCTCCCACCAGGGTTCTGTTCTGCTCAGATCGGTTTTCTTTCCGCTTATCTCTGCAGCCAATTCCTAACAACTGTTTGTGGTTTCCTATTTAAAGTGATGAAAGGTAACACCAACACTGGGGGAAAAGGCAACTTTGAGTCCATATATAGCCACAATCCGGTGAAACATGTATCACGTGAAGTTATTGTTAAATATCTGGAAAGGACTCCTTACACCCGCAGAAACTGAATTGATGTATGGTTCGTCTCTGTGAATAATCCAGCGTGGCCAGGCAGATGGACAAATCCACAACTGAAACTTTTTCTAAATCTTAGAGGGGCTCCGAAACCCAAACACCACCTCTGCAAGTTGCATTCAAGAACAACTCTAATGTCCATCCTATAATAAGGATAATAGCTAATATTTTTTAACACAAATCATGTTTGCACATGTCTGAAGTTGTGCATAAACTCCAGCGTAGGTGCAATGCGGCTGAGGGTCCCCTTCGACTAAATGCGGAAGAGGAGACACAGAGGAAAGAGCTGATTTATTGAAAGATTACTCAACAAGTCCGGGTCAGAGTCTGAATGAAGGCTGCGTCTTCTGGCTCCCGACTGTTTGTAAAACCTAGACTTTGCCTTGGTAACATTGCAACCAGCCAAGCACGATGAGAAGCGGAAGTTGAAAGTGAGTCCGTGTGACCTTTTCTACAAATACTCTGTGGTAGATCATGAGAAAAAGGGAGCAGTTTGCTACCAGTAAAGATAACGGGTGCAAGGCAGTTTGGCAGTTCCTTACAAAACTAAATAGTCTTACCAACGATACAGCAATTTCACTCCTTGGAATTTACCCAAATTAGTTGGGAACTTACTTCCACACAGAAACCTGCACATGAATGTTTATAATAGTCAAAACCGGGAGACAGCCAAGTGAGCTGCAGTAGGTGAATGCATGAGCTGTGGTACATCCACACAACAGAATATCACTCAGCAAGATAGAGAAATGAGCTATAGCCCTGCCCGGGTATCTCAGTTGGGTGGAGCATCGTCCCATACATCACAAAGTCATGAGTTCGATTCCTAGTCAGGTCACATTCCTGGGTTGCAGGTTCAGTCCTCAGTAGGGGTGCAAACAGGACGGAACAGATTGTTGTTGCTCTCACACTGATCTCTCTCTCTCCTCCCCATCTCTCTCTGTAAAATCAATAAACCATATCCTCAGGTGAGGATTTAAGAGAAGAAAGAAATGAGCTATAAAGCCGCAAGACACGGAGAACACTTGAGTGCATACAACTGCTAAGTGAAACAAGTCAGTCTGAGAAGATAGCACACGTATGATTCCAATTCTATGACGTTCTGGAAAGAACAAAGCTATGGAGGTCGATGAAAATATCTGTGTTTGCCAGGTGTTTGGGGAAGGGGGAGAACAAATAGGCAGAGGGTTTATAGGCAGCAACACTATCCTGAGTGGTGTTACAAGGGCAGGTGCATGCGATTGTACGTTTGTCAAACCCGGAGAATGTACACCCCCAAAATGACCCCTCACGTAAACTGCGGACTCTGGAGCATGGTGACCTGTCGGCGCAGGTTCACCTATTGTGACACACGTACGAAGCTGGTGTGCATTCTGCTGGAGAGGGCAGGGGTATATGAGAGTTGTCTGTACTTCCAGCTTAATTTTTCTGTGAAATACTCTAGAAAATGAAGCCTATTAACTTTTTAAGAAAGTAATAGGTAAACCTGTGGGGGTGGTGACAAGGGTGACAGTAGAACTTAGCATCATGGAGAGAGAAAATAAGAGAGTATGTCCTTAGCCTGTGCAGGCCCTAGAGTTAGGGAGAGCGTGTGAAGGCACATCCAAGTTAACTGAGCGCCTGCCACACATCTGCCGTCTGCATCCCACGGAACGCTTGCCCTGTAATTTGGGTTTGGAGAAGGTCAATGATGTTTTGCTGAAGGTCACATGGCTAGAAGGTGGCTCTAATGCCATTCTTCTGACTCTGAGTCTGGTTCTGCCATCACACTAGCTGCTGGGCAGGTCAAACAGCAACTATGGAAAGGTCTGCTTCACTAAACACATCGGGCGTCAGAATCAACTTTGCACACGTGCGTGCAGAGTGGGTGTGTTGACAGACTGAGTTGGTGGGCGGAGAGGAGACATGAAGTGACACCAACAGCATCATTGCTCATTCACTTCACCATTAAAAGAAAAATAAGAGGCCGTGGGTGAGGCGGCAGGGAAGGAATAACAGAGAGTCGTCATCACTATCCAGAGTAACAGTCTTTCTAGAATTTCCCATACCAAGGACGAGAGGCCATTTGTAATGGGCAAGCAGAGTCAGATTTCCGGGGAGTCGCCCTCGGGAGGAAGGAAAGCCTCTGTGCTCTGGAGTCTGCTCAAGGAAGATGGCCTCGTAGCTGATGACCAGTGACGATGCAAGAAGTGGCTCAGCCCTGGAAAACTGACTCAGTTGTCACAGCCGTCACTTTGAAGCAGGCCTATGGCCCCCGGGTTTCTGATGGGAAGCACGAAGCGGCAAGAAAGTGCAAAAATGCAATGACAGAGGGGAAGCTGAGCGAGAACTCTGAGTAGAAAGCTGTAAACCACCCAGGACCAGGGCTTCATCCCAACGCCTCTGATCCAGGGTAACCAGTCTGAGAACCCAGTTCAGTGGCTTCAACTCCCTTCATCATGCCTGTCACTGCAGTGACTTCAACCTTTGTAACTCTTTACCTCAGGTGCTGCAAGATGTCTTGTGTAACTGCGGTTCCCACAGAGGGCTCGGCACCCACAGGACTGAATGTCTTCCTTGGCCAACACCAAGCCTCAGCTCCCCAGAGATGTGATGTAACCCACTGTTCTAAGGCCCATCTTACATCAGAAGCCCTGGAAGGAGGCAGGAGAGCCCCTGACACACAGCCCCCTACCGTGGGCCTTTCCAGACACCAGGGTCTCACTGCACAGTTCTGGTCGTGCTGTTGAGAGACAGAAGTCCCTCTTGTCAGCACTGGATGAGGAACAGCGCCAAGCTTGCGCCACAGCTCCGTCACCCAGAGCCCTCTAGACCCATGCAAGCCTCCCCAAGTCTCTTTCCTTCTCCACAGCGCACCCCAGAGACTAGGCCCACCGTCCCCTCCTCCTCATGGCCACACCCCTCTTATTCTTCTACCTCCAAGCGAAGATCTCCCCACCTCCCTACTTCCTTGCTGCTCCAAGAAGAAAACAGGCTTCACTCCTCATTGTTGTAGGAAAACAAAAGGAGGCAACACACACACACACACACACACACACACACACACTTTCATTACCTGACAAAATTCCAGCTCCCTTCCCAGATGGTAATCTTAGGCCCCCATTGGATTTTTCTCCTCCATTTTTATTCTCTGAAGGGTGCTCAGCTAAAAATCCTCCTCATTCAGGCCCAGACTTTTCCAAAGGTCATGCAGAACTCATATTCCCAGGTGGATAAAATTTAGATAAAATGATAATTAGTGAAAATTGAGCCCTTAGTGTGTGATGGGCACTGTTAAAAGATGGTTGAATGCATTAGCTCCTACGGCCCTTACAGCAATCTGTGAAGCGGGCGTAGTATCCTACCTTACAGATGAGGACTCCGAGGCTCAGAGAGAGGGAAAGAACTGGCTCAAGCTCCCATAATTTGTGGTGAGTGACAACCAGGACTTGAACCTGCTTGATGTGAAACGTCAGCCTTTTAACCACGAGCATCTCGGAGGTACAAACGAAGCAGGGGACTTCTGCTGCTGCCGGGAATCCAGAAGCCATCAGCTTTCAGCAGCGCGTTTGGAGCTCTGTCAGAAACAACAGTGTTTTGCAAACCTGACTTTGCCCCAGAACTCCAGTGATTTTTCCCCTCTCATTTATTTATTTACTTATATTTGATTTTCTTTTTGCTCCAATAACTATTAGAGCATCAAGTGGGTGCACAAGGCAAATAGAAAGTGGGGAGGGGCAGAAGAAAGCAAGGTCCAGAGGTGGTTAAAGGACCCTCAGCCTTGGAAGCCTTGGCAAGACCACAGGTAGCAGAGCTCTGGGATCCAACACTGTCCAGGGGCTGGTTCTCTGCCTCAGGGCCTGGAACTCTGCGTTCTGTGCCCACCGCTCTCCTGGCCACCTGGCCCTTCCTCCAGGCGCTCAGGTCCCTGCTGCCCGGAGCCGTGGGCTCCACGTGGTCCACCACAGTCCGGTCCTGCCCGCTTCTCCACAGCTCGTAGCGCTCGGGCTGCAGGATGCGCACAAACGCGTCCATGGAAAAGCTGACCCTGGCCTCCCCGCAGCTGCACTGCGACGCCACTTTGCCATAGTCGATCCATCGCGGGGTGGCAAAGTTGATGGCCTCGGCGCAGTTGAAGCCGTGATTGAAGCCAGCGTGGTAGCCATAGGGAAACGTCACCATGAA